>BMAV01023417.1:43066-78480 GCA_019973955.1 Trichonephila inaurata madagascariensis | reverse complement strand
AAACAAACGCATTAGATGCTTTTCATTCTCAGAGAGCACGAAGATCTTCGCCACGTATGCCATGTGTCATGTTCTCCAAATGTCAGCTGAGAACATCATCGGGTGCATTGGTTTTTCCTGGAAATATATATATATATTCTAATTCTGTTTTCTCCTGAAAATATATGTATTCTAATTCTGTTTTTCCTGGAATTATATATACATATATATATATATATATATATATATATATATATTATAATTCCCTTCTTGTTCTCGACATCTTAAGACTCAATTCTACTATAAATCATGTCCAACTTTCTTAGCTTCCAGACGATTAGCGGCATCAAAAAGGGTAGACAGTTAAAAATATTGTGTTCACTTATTTCAAGGATGACCTTAAGAACTTAGCACTTTTATAACCGATTGGAAAACAAACAATCTAAAAACTGTTATTCAAACCATGTTTTATACGACAACAAAACTGCAGAACTTGTATCTCGCAGACTAAATACAAATGTTGATATTAGTGTTACATTTCCATTCTACTAGAAAGGTAATGACAGGACACCTGTGACGTCTCTCGCGTCCTTCTGCTAACATAACTCCTATGTTCTTTGACGGATACGATTAATGGCAAAACTTTTCCAACCCAATACCAAGAAGAGAAACGGATCAAATATGTAAATGAGATATACTTTAAAAGGATAGAAGCTTTGATGATAAGATATAGCGCGGCAAGCTTAGAGATAGTTTAGTGTGGAATCATTGTGATCAATAGCGCGGCAAGTTTAGAGATAGCTTAGTGTGGAATCTTTCAGATCAAGAGTTAGCAGTCCGATAGCTTTGGAAGGAATAGAAGCCCAATATAAAGAAGTTGGAATCGTCGTATATAAAGTGAATTATAAATATCTCTCTATAGGTGAAGGAAGGAGATCTGCAAAAGGTAATATTTGACATAGGTAGTTAGATGAATCGGTTTATTTATTATAATTAAGATAAAGGATCTAGTTGCGTGATCTGACTTAAATACAAGGTTTAATTGGGTGTTAACTCTCACTTTAAATAAAGTTGTCAAATTAGAATTAAGTAATATAAGTTATTCTTAATAAAAGTTGTATTAAGAACTACTATGTCTCATCATTTTGATAATCCCACACCTCTAGCTTACGCGGAACCGGAACGACATAGTCATCACAGGATGGCTATGTCACACACCTTGCAATTATGAACCCTGATCAAGTGAATAATACAACTTTTTTGTTGACTCCACACCTAAAAGCGGCACACTAAAAAAAATAGTTTTTGACTTTTGATAGATTTCACGAGAGTCATCCTCCTAAACACCTCTACTTACTCGTACTATGGCTCAAGCCCACTAACTCCTTGAAAAAATGCTGGTTATTTTTGTGTGTTGCATATATTACTATATCTTCATCTGCGGCCACTTAAATGCCTCGGATATTCCTTTCACTCATCCCTGGTGATATGGACCACGTACTTTACAGGATAAAACTTGATATACGACTTTGAAAAGTCAATTTCTGACAACGAGAAATGAAAAGAATACAAGTACTCAGCAGTTATATGATTTTTAATTCGTAAAAGTTATCTCTTACTGACAGCTGTTTTTTAAAAAATTGTTTGTATATGTATTCAAATTTTGTGAAAATGGAATTTTTTTAGCTGTTCTTGCAATGCTAGTTCAATTACAATAATAGAAACAGAAAGAAAAAAAAAAGAATATCAGTGATAGAACATTATATATACTTTATTCACATGATGGTGCTGTCAATAACTTATAAATACAATGGTGAAAAATACTCAGGTGGCAGCTTTTATGTTTGCTACAAGATCATTTACTTACCGAATATATTTCTGAAGTGTGTGCATAGTTCAGTTTGATTACAGTGGTTGCGGGCGGGATAATTTTAGACTCACACTGACAGGAGACAAAGGGTTTTTATTTTCAAGTTATGTTTCTAAAAGTGTTCTCATGGCTAAGCCGTACATGTTTGGAGACTTTCAATTTGTGTTTCTCGCTGTAACATCAAACATAATGCAGACATACTTAAGCGTGTTCTGCTCCATAAGAGCATTTCTTTGAATATCTATACTTCTTATCTAGTCATTTGCAGTATAGCGTTATGCAGACAAAAATCTGCTACGCTGTATTGTGTTTCGTTTGTACTAAGAGGTACTCACTTAAAGACACGATCCATCTCCAACACAAACAATGCTCCATACTATGAAGTGTTTTTAAATTTGCCAATTTTTTTTTTACCAGTTAGGTCATTTAACCTCTACCCTCTAAGGACGTGAAGGTATTGGGTCTGAATGCCAATGTGCAGCTGACATGGCTTTACATGATATGAAAATTTGGTTAGAAATCACATAGAACACCAGCCAAAAACTTTGTATGTCCCTACTGGTACAAATAACAGCTTGCATCAAAGTCCGAGATAGATCGAAGTCTTATTTTATTCCTCGTTTTAGAACGAATGAACTCTAGAAAAAATTAATCATTTATTTTAAATTTGTATAATTGTTTCGTTTCATGTGCAGGCTATGTCCATGCGTCTAATTTTGTTTAAAAAAAATTGGTTACTTCTTTTAAGAGACAACACGAAATAAATATACTTTAGACATTTCACGGAAAAATGAAATTTTGAAATACCTAAACTTTGTTACATAATTTCCTTATGTTAAATGTGTATTTCTTAAAAAATACTTGTTTTGTTAGTCTGAACAATACATCGTAACTAACGAAAATGCACATTACTTTAGTATACTTTTGGTAATAATGCGTTTAAAACTCTTTACAATTTAGAGGGCTTTTTTTTCCATTTATTAGAAAAATAAACTTATTTGCATCTCTTAAATAGAATCTCTCATAAAGTAAGACTTTTATCCCAAACACTAACCTTTTTTTAACCAGTATTTTCCGTTAGAGAAACACGAAATTCATTAAATAAAAATTAATTTCCTTATCACCGATTGATTCTGTGTTGGTTTTGAATTATTTTTTCTTTCCTTCGTATAATTTCTTAAGTGTAGTGTTATTTACACTTATTTAAATTTTATTATGCACTTTGAATGTCTTTGTTTGCTTTTATTTTTCCAACCATTATGTATATTGCACAAATTAATAAGCTATCTATAACGCATATTTCAAAAAAAAAAAATTTAAAGAACAAACAAATCATAAATGTTTAGCATTTTTTTTTAAATAAAAGTTTCATTTATTTTGATTTTTTAAATGCGAATTCATGCAATCAGTTTTATTTTTAAACTCTCGTTTTTTAATTAAATAAAAAAAAACATGAAATTAAACGTAAAACATTTTTTTAAATAAATGTAACACACTCGTGGATAATGTTTTATTAAACTCAAAAAGAAACAGAAATTAACACAATTGAAAAAATGATTATTACATGAATAGAAAATTGTATTTATATATATATAATTTTATAATGTATAATTCAAACTAAAATGCATAATAGTGTCTGTGCGCATAGTTCCCAAACAACTTGAAACGCAAACCATAATTATTGGTTTCAATCACAACACATACATAATCAAAAATATTTTTCATCCATTAGGAGAAAGACAAATTAACACAGCTATTCTAGAAATCGCAGTAATACCATTTTAAATATATCAAAAGTTATATACATGTAGAGGTGTATTTGTTTATACCTATGATTGTTACGGTGTCTAGGAGGTTTTATGATATCCAACGATAATTAATTAAATGTAAAAAAAAAGTGAATACTGTAAAATTATTATTTAATTACTTTAAAAGACATTTAAAATATTTACTTTATATATTACAAATAAAACAGAATACCATTAAGCATTTTAGGATTACTTACATTATAACGAGATATCACTCTTAGAATCGTTCCTGGAATCATCGACCACAGCGACAAAAATCTTATCTTAAGGTATCCGACTACGTTCGGAACCATGATTCTAAAAAAGCGCATAAATGGATAATTTTCATGATATTTAGTGTCACTTAGATTAGAATACATGTATAAAATTGTTTTAAGGACATTATGGCAAAAAAAATGATTTAAATACAGTATTTTGGCAAAAAATTAACTTAGAATAACCTTTTTTCCAAATCTCCTGTTGTAAAAATTGCTTCTATTGTATTAATATTTTGCCTGTATATAGCTTAGACCACTGTACAGAGGCTCAACTATGAGTTTTGAAACATTTACATTAATTTCAGAGTTATAACCCATTGAAATAATTATCGGCGTATTTTCTTAAAATTTCTTCCTTCTGTTTTCGTAAAACATAGATAAACCGACTTCCAAGTTATGCGTTTCAAAAATTCTACTTGAGCCTCTCTATGTAGTTCTGAGCTAGATACAGGCAAAATATTAATACAATAGAAGCATTATTTACAAAAGGAGAACATTTGGAAAAAAAGGTTATTCTAAATTAATTTTTTGTAAAATATTGTACTTAAATAATTTTTTATTGTAATACTATTCTTAACCCAATTTTATATACATTGTCTAATCTAAGTTATGCTAAATATCAGAAATATTATCCATTTACACGCTTTTGCAAAATCACGTTTCTTAACGTAGTCGGATACGTTAAATCGTCTCTCGCTAATCACTTTCTCTCACAATCATTTACTTACCAAAAACAAAACCCACGTACTTGTTGCCTTGCATAGTCATCTATTAGAGAGGATGTAACCCATTTAATGCGATATATATATTCTTATCATTTAAAACATACAGCTCTGCCAATCCTGAGTGTCGATGACTTCAGGGACATACGATCATGCTCTCATGACATATTATACATCAGTTGCAAACATTTTTTAAAAAAAAAGAAAATATACACGGCATGCATGGAATATATAAAATAAAAATGTTACCAAAATTAAAGCCTAAGTTTGAAGCCGGTACCAAATCATGTATTTTGGTCTGCTACCAAATAATGAACTTGATGGGAGAGTTTTTTTTCTTTTCTTTCTTTAAAAGAGTGTGGTGATTCTTCGTCTTCCCCAATTTCAAATTTTGAACCAACTTTTTTCCTCTGAAAAATCTAATGACAGTTTATCGCTCTTATCTGAATCTCCTTAATCTCCATTGCAGTATCTTCTCTAATTGATGTAGTATATTCTTTACTTTCTCTTAACTTGGATCTTAACTTTTCTTTAATGACTGATTCCTATTTCTACACATCTGACTCATTTTTAGGAGGCTTTTCTTCGACATTTTTCCAAGTCTGATTCTTCCACAAGTTTCTTGCTTATTTTCACTGCTGCTGCTATGTCTTTAAACCATACTCTTGGGTTCTTCTCAGTCTTCTGTCTAATTGGAGATTTATTCACTTCGTCTTTTTTTTTCTTCGTGTTTATGGAATGTAACAGCATTCTGAAAGAAATTTAAAGAAGTTTGCAGCAAAATGTCTGCACCTATGAGAGCTTCAAACATAAGCTTTTTGGTTGGATCTGCATTCCACGTTAAAGAGTATAGATTTTCATCTAAGAAGAAATCATGCTTGACAAACCTTTAGCCTCTTCCTAAGCCGGATATTATAGTGTATCATCTTCGATAACTTTGAAAGATTGATTATCTTTTTGCTTATATCTTCATGGATTAATCTAATTGAACTTCCAGTATCTATAAGCGCAGATACAGTTTTATTGTCTAACCTAATGTTTTTTTAATGCAGTTCTTTCTAAGAGAGGTGGCATAACAGGTTTGTACTTCAAGTACCTCAGGTTATTCTATCTCGATCTCTTTCATTGCTTCAGGGTAATTAAAACTCAAATGGTCTGGTGAATTACAGATATAACATCTCCTAGATGTTTGTCTGTTAAGATCTCTGTTCGGGCAATTATTTAGCTAGACACTTACTTTCAGGGTTAAAATTTACAGTTCTCCTAGTGTGGCGATTTTCAATTTTTTGTAATGTCCAGCTCTATTTGATTATTTACTTTCATGTTTTGGAAAAGGTTGTGTAGAAGATGATTTTTGTTTCAACGTTCTACGGGTATTTTCCAATTCTTCAAAACTTTCTGTGACTCAACTGGACAGTTGACACTTGGCTATTCGTCTAGGTGACGTTTTTTGAACTCAAAATGAGCTATTTTCTTCATCTGGTCTTCGATTAGCAGATCATGTAGTTATTCGAATGATTTTACCTGCAATTTTTCAATTCATCCATTAAGAAATGCTTGACTTTCTTTACAAAAGACCTGACATGTTTTGTCAGCACTTTTAGGATGCGCGACAAATAACTGCCTAAATTTCTCAGGGGTCAATTTGAATCTGCTAAATAGTAAGCTCTCCACGTGGTCGTAATCCCTTGAGTTTTATTCAGGTTCTTGAGAGATTAACTGCGTGATTTCCTTTGGTAGTAGATCCAACAGATGTGTGATCCAGAGCTCTTTCAGCACAGATATCATATTGGCTTGGTTCTTAAACAATATTAGATACAAAGTGATATTTATAATCTTATAATTGAAAATCCTACATATATGAAAAAGAAATATTTTTAAATAATAAAAATGAAATTGTAATAGCATAACATGATTTTAGGCTGCTTTCATCTAATGTTTAAAAATATGACCCAAATTTGCAATGAATTTTCAGATATAAAAGTACTCAAACATTAATATTATATTCTAGCTCCACTATACAATAGAGAATCATTTCTTTTACCGTACTACTCATTTTTATCCGAATTGTGTGACTCATTTTTTTTTATAAAATGTGTTTTGTATTTTTTATTCTATTCCATAATGCTAAATCAGGTTCCCCTTTACATCTTGAAAGGAAAAACTAATTATTTATGAAATATTATGAAATTTTAAAAACAATTTATTATAAACAATTGTATAAGTAACAATGCCACAAATTTTTATGAAAATTGAGGCATTTTTTCTGTCTGAAAATGTGCTCCGTGTTAAGTTAACGCCCTTGTGCCTATGGTGAAAACAGCCGTAAAAAGTAAACATGTTTTTGATCTTAAATGTAAAGTGCACGAAGAAAATGAACCCAGAATTTCACAATGTAGTCCAGTGCTTCTCAAACTTTCAATACTCGCGACCCGATATTCAATCATAATATTCATCGCGCCCCCCTCCATACAATAACAATGAATTAAATTCGATAATACAATACTTTGACGCTAAATCTGTAATATTACTTTAACCTCTTAAGTACCACCGGCGTATATAAACGTTTTGCTCAGCCAATGCGTAAATTGAGCTAGGCGTATTTATACGTCTTTTCGAAGTACTATCTTTTTTATTCACTGCTATCTATAAAATTATTCCGTAGGCTTTGGAATGCAATAAAATGAATTTCACAATGTTTGCGAAGGATTTACTTATTTCAGGCGATTTTCTTATTTATTCCCTCTGTCTTCTCCCCCCCCCAGTACATTACATATTTTTGCCTACATGCAAAATGGTGGCATCGGGGAGTGAATCGTGTAACTTTTAATCGGTAGTTAAGTGGTTAATTATAAACTGTTCAAAACAAAAAGTTATCAAGATAAGTGTTAATGTTTGCATATAATTTTATATATGAAAAGCCCTTGAGGTCACTGGTAATTATTACACTTATTCACATAACTTCGTATAGTTAAATTAATAATCAAAAACATTGTGTAGTACTGATACATTTATAAGTAAGTTACATTAGTGTTAATTTTTTTTTTCTTAGTCAGAATGTATTTTGCTTATTTACTTTCAGTAAATTAATAATTTTTTAAAATTATTTTTTGTTTTAACTTTTCAATATGCTCGTGCCCCCATCCTAGAGATATCACGCCCCCCTAAGGGAGGCGCGTCCACAGTTTGAGAAACTCTGATCTAATCCTTAGCATTGTTTCACTCTGCTACAGTTCACTTTTTAATATCAAATAAATAATAACACATTCTAGATCCATTTTTCTAAAGAATGTACGACATAAATGGAATGCCACGAATTGGTGTTTTTCAAATACGAAAGAACATCCAATAACTTCTAAGTATTATCCGAGATAAGTTTAGAAAATATTATATTTTTTCACATTTTTATATCACTTTTCCACACTCAAAACGTTATTTTCTTCCATGAGTGGATACCTTACGCCATTAAATCGATTCTGAAGTGACGTGATTATGATAACCTTCAAGTACTGCATTCACAATTTATTGATTACCTTTATTTTTAACATAAAGCGTTAAGAAGACAACAATAAAAGTAGCTTTCTTTTCTAAGTATAAAATAATGTATGACACTGATCATTCTTTCAAAAATGACGTTATTTTAATATTGACTTTTTTAAAGCGAAAAAAAAAATAATAATAAAAAAGTGATTGCCTCATTTTGATACACGAAATTGCTTTAAGCCATTGCATAATTTAAACATTTGCACGCTCATAATTTTTATTTATGATTCCGGACATGTATTGAATTTTGGAATTATTCAAGAAAGAAAACAGGAAAAAGACAAAGTGTAGAAATAGGGACATAGAAAGTGAGATCCACGAATAAACTTTATGCATCCAAGCACTTGGAATTATTCTGCAATTTCGTTTATGCTGAGTATACAATATTCGAATTCCTTCAAGAAATTAAAACTTCCGAAAACGACTACTAATTTAAGTTTGTGTGGGCATTTTTCTTTTTTTTTTCAATTCTGATTTTTATTGCAATTTGCTTAAAATGATTTGATTTCAAAATGACTTCACTTATTTTTTTATTTCACTTATCTCATTTGACTTCACTAATTTTCATAATTCTTTAAGAATTAAAGAAAGAGTATTAAAATTAAGAAATAAATATGTGTGGATAATTCTAAATAAAATATAAGGCCTCAGCGAGATCTTTTCACATTTAATAACATAAAAGTTCGAATTTATGTAAGCCAATAATTATTCCCATAAACAACTTTGTTATTTGAATTATTTACTTTAATCACAATTTATTTTAATACCAAGTGTAAGTCCTTATGAAGGTAACTTAAAAAAGCTTAAGCTCTTAAACATTAGTTCAAACTAGCCTAGCAGTAGGAAATTACTATATTCATTGTATTCCTAAATTTGATTTGCAAAAATTCTGTCACATTACAATCACATCTTAAATGTCGAAATGTTTTTCGCCGAAAGGAAAAAAAAGAAAAAAAAAAAAAAAACATCTATTATTTGTTTTTATCATTAAATGTCATATTGTTAAGAAAAGGGTTGTTCAAATGCAAAATGTGGAAGTCAAGTTGTAAAATTAAAAAATTATTTCAATTTTTTGAAATGATATTCTTTTTAAATGAATGAGAGAAAATGATAAATAAAAAGCTGATGTATCATCAGATTTTTTTTTCTTTTGGCTTAGGGAAATTCGAAGGCAATATTTGTATATCAACAAACAAGTTATGTAAATATAGCCTCGATAACTATAGCTGATTTAATACCAAAAATATTGATTTAGATTGCAAAGTACGTAAATATATAGACAATTTACGCAAATATATAGAAATTATGAAGTTGAGAATATGTGCATACAACACGTATAACTTAAAATTAGATTGCATCAGGAATTAAAAAAACCCCATTCTAACCACAATTTTAAAGGTATATTATATTCAATAGTTGTCTTCTAAATGAAATGTTATATTTCTTTATTTAATTGATTTTGATAGTCATATTTTTGTCAGCAACATATAACCTGTGCTCTTTATAAACTGTGACTTTACTTTAGAATATCTCTTAAGTTATTATATTTTTTACTATTGACATATCCTGTTATTATATGTAGGTATTGTTCATCTAATTTGTATAATCCCTGCATTTACAATATTTGCCGTTCTGCAGTTTTATTAGCATACAATTGTTAAGATCGATTTATTTAAGACGTGTTTTAAGAAATGTGCTAGAAAAGAGTTAATAGATATTACAGTAAGATATATTAGTATTAAGATACATTATATGTGTGTGTATGTTGAATAACAATAAATACAATTATTTTTATGTATCTAGTAGTTTTATGATCATTAATATATCAACTTAAATTTCTCTACAACATCAAAATAAATACATACAGACAATAATAATAATTAAAAAAATGTTAGCTAATTTAAATTCCTATTTAATTAACTGTAATTTATGCACGAAGTTTACGAAAAAAACTGTAATATATATAAAAATGTTTTCTGATTGTTTTATTTCCAATTTTATCATTTTCCCTTTCTTGATATATTCTTGAATAACATTTCACCTCGTATCTTGACATCGCGACTCCAAAGCAATTTCCGAACTGATCCATCAAAACCGGTTACATATTTTTTTTTGTTCAAAAACAGGCAAGCACAAAAAAAAGAAAGCCTACACTTCAAAAACAAACTTATACCCCATTGTCATTTTTCTCCGCACTATCTGTATCAAAAGAAGAAATCACTCCGTTGTTCCGATTAGTATTAGAGGTAAGGGCAGCAAAATATGATCTAGCAGGGTATGAATGTGCATTGTTCTGACAGGCCTGTCAGTTTTACTATAAAGAAGAAAAAATACGTGCTACTTACCACAGCGGAGTTTTTGTAGCGGATGTATGGAGATCAAATTGATCAGGGCGTACTCACATTGTAAAAAGGGGGAAAGGAAAATAAATTTTCAAAGGAAAAAAAAAGAAATTACAAATGTTTTCCTCTCAAAACTTCCAATCAGTTATTTCTTTACTTTTTTTTTGATAATTAGCATTATAAAGCCCGTGACTAATGATTTGTATAATGCCAGTAAACGTAAATCTTATTATACTTGATTGAGAATTCCTTTGAAGTAAATTAGGCATACATTGAATGCTACAAATATTTTTTTTTAATTGTAGTAAATAAATAAAGACTCACATTTTTAGTGATTGATTTACTGTAAGAAAAACTGGAAAATTATCTCAAGATACATATTGAAAAGTATCTTGAGGCTCTTATAAGACATGTGTGGCTTAAAAAAATACATAATAAGCTTAAAAAGTACAGCCTCGATTTCAGTTATTTATTTTAACCCTTTATCTACTGATGGCAATTATAAGTACTCTACCAGCTTTAAAATTACTTAGAATAACCATTTTTACGAATATTCTAATGGTATTTGGAAGTAACACTTTTTTAATTCTACTCTTTTAGGATAGAGTTCAGCCCGGGTACAGAAATAAGTATTTTAGCGAGAAATCTGAATAGTTTTAAAAATCAAGTTGCGTTTTCAGCTACATTTTGATCGGATTGCTATCTTTTTTGTTCGGCAAAAAATAGTTAAAAGTTGAAACATACGTATCTTATTTATTTTATACGTTTGTTACGATCTTAGAAAATTTTATGACTATTCATTTTAAGTGATCAATGCATACAATTGATTTTACAGTTGAATAACTCAGTTGTTTTTCTAAAAACCACCAGTACATTGCATGTTAAAGATGTCATTTCGTATTTACTTATCGTTCGTGTGGTTTATTAACGTTTTCCGTTGTTATGTAGAGTCATTAGTAAAGTATAGTAAAGTTATGCGTGTTTGGCACTTTCTTTTTAGTTTAACTTTTTTTTTCATTGTTTTTTCAACGTTTTGAAAAAAGTTCTGAAATTTGAATCTGAGCTTGGATTTTACCACATGGGGTTAAATGAAATATCTATTATTTATGTGAAAAATAACATTTTAATTTCTGTGTATGTAACTAAGTATTAGAAGTAACAGGAGAATTTTAGGATTCTATATCTCCTTCCACCCCTTCGTAGAATATCTGCAAAAAAAGATTATTATAGACCCTACCATCTCAAATCCGTAATGTACTAACAAATAATTCTCGGATGAAGAAGTCCCAGTAAATAATTAGCTCGAATTTTCGTCAGATTCTGAAGAAGACCTATGGTTCAGTAGTTCATGTTCAGAAATATTTCATTTACAACTCCTGAATGCAGCGTTTTAAAAAAAAACCATTCAATTGAAACCTCACTGAAATTGTACAGCATGTAATGTATTTTTGTGTATTAATATGCAAGGATAAACGTTTTTTTTTTCTTAATATATTCAAGTTAAATTTAAGTGTAATACCTGTTTTTATGTGTAAAAATAAGTAAATAATTTTTTTAAAAAATTTATAACTTTCAAAGATAATTTGTTTGCACTATAAGCTTTTAGTGTTCTCATTTTTATTTAGCATTTTAAAACTGCATGAAAATGCCATACAGTATTTTTGTATTATGATAATATTTTCGCCTATACTGACGGTAATTTAAAGTGTCAACTTAATTAATTAGTTCTAACGGAATGAATTTCCTAAACTAAAGTTGATTATTTTATTTTTGTATATCCCTTAATTTTCAGTGAAGTGTCTCAAAAAATGATATTACATCGAAAAATTGCAGTACATCAAAATTCAGTTGATAAATTATTAAACTAAGTATATATTGTTTTAAAACATATATACTTAAAAAAAAAAAAAAAAAAACAAAATCAGCTATTACTTTATTAAAGAACCCTGATTCAATCGAATAAACTGTATAGTCAAAGTAAATAATACATCCAGTTTTATTTATATTTTTTTAAATTGTAAGATTTTACTTTTTAGGGAGTTAAGGTATCCGACTACGTTCGGAACCGTGATTTTAAAAAATATTTAAATTAAATTTAAATTTATAATTTAAAGCATAAATATATAATTTTCACGATATTTAGTGTCACTTAAATTAGAATACATGTATAAAATAGTTTTATGGACATTATGACAAAAAATTATTTAAATACAATATTTTGGCAATAAATTAACTTAGAATAACCTTTTTTCCAAATGTTCTCCTTTTGTAAAAAATGCTTCTATTGTATTAATATTTTGCTTGTATGTAGTTCAGACCTCTGTACAGAGGCTCAAGTAGAATTTTTGAAACGCATAACTTGGAAGTCGGTTTATCCATGTTTAACGGAAACAGAAGGGAGAAATTCTAAGAAAATACGCCGATAATTATTTCAAATGGATGAAAATAATGTGAATTTTTCAAAAATCATAATTTAGCCTCTGTACAGAGGTCTGAGCTATATACAGGCAAAATATTAATACACAATAGAAGCATTTTTTACAAAAGGAGAATATTTGGAAAAAAGGTTATTCTAAGTTAATTTTTTGCCAAAATATTGTATTTAAATAATTTTTTTTTGTCATAATGTTCTTAAAACAATTTTATACATGCATTCTAATCTAAGTGACACTAAATATTATGAAAATTATACATTTATGTGCTTTTTAAAATCATGGTTCCGAACGTAGTCGGATACCCTAAACTCACAAAAATGCGATAGTGTTCCCATTACTACGACATACTATGAATATAACTGGTATTATTGCTCAAAATGGAAAGGTTATTTGAGATAACTGTTGTATTCAGTAAAGCATCATTCTGAGAAGGCTAATGAGTTCAGTATTAAGTATTCAAAGTAGAATGCTGGTTGTTAAAGCCGATTGTGATATTATTAAATGATTCCCTCTGTTATACTTTCAGTTTTCAGATAATTGATAGGAGATAATGTCATTGTTCTACAAGAAGAAAAATGGTTTTGATTTTCAGTACTAACATGCGTACAAGTGTTTCATAAACATGGAGAAGAGTAAGAGCTTCGAGAATATGAATTCCAGCGCTGAATGTAAAAAAAGAATACCAGCGAATCCCTATTTTGGCAATTTAAATATTTTGGGCAGTAAAAGAAATTAATCTTCTTAACTTAAAAGTGAATGTATAAATCAAACTGCTAAAACTAATTGACACTGGCCTCTAATTGTTTCAAACTACTTTTTAAAAGAGTTCATAATGACATCACAGATAGAGAAATGCATTTAACATTTGGAAAAGTACATCATTTTGATAATTTTTCAATTAATCTACTGATTATATTGTATAAAATACAATTTAAATAAATTGAAACTAAAAATAGAAATTGAAATACCTGAAAAAAGCAAGAATATAAAATGTCTTTTATGTGCGTTGTTTTAGGACCGTCAAAATATGATTCCCTTATCTGTGCAAATATCCTGACATCATATGAGTGTCCATATCATTTGCGGTCATATGCATGATTTCATTGACAAAACACACATATAGAGAGAACAATGTTTCAAGAGTTCAAGGATATATATTATATTTTTGTTGACATAACAAAATAATTTACTCGCACATACGTTTGCTGCATTATTATAAAAATGGAAATCTTAAGACGAATTACATTAATCACAAAAAGAAAAGTAGTTCTCTCGTTGCTTAAATATCATGGATTACAGAAATGAATAAAATACTTCACAGGCCATAGTCTTTTTTTTTATTTAACACCCCTTATTCTTTCGAAGAGTGTGGGTCTTTTTTCTCATTTTCCGTTTGAAAAACATCATTAAAAAGAACTCAGACTCACGATGCCAGATTCTGTAGAATTACTTAACAATTTTCTTTCACAGAAAAGAGTAACTAAGATGGAAAGCGAGAGAAAGAGAGAAAATCGAACAACTTAATTTTGTATTAAAATATCATTTCCCTGTTTAAAAAGTAGAATAAATGTGTCAGAAAGTATTTTCGGCGCACTTCCCAATCAAGAATAATCTTATTTAAATTCAGACAAATCGACTTCCTAATCGGAAGGTGATTAGATTCCATTTTTGATTGAAGAGAAGGAAATTTGCTTCATTTCTGTTCGTTCATTTCTTTTCATACCGTTTCTATGAAAATGATTTTTGTTTGTATATATATTTTTTAGTAATTACAAAAGCATAAACAATATGAAATAACGAGTTATTATTTCTTAAATACAAATTGGAACATGGTATTTCAAAATATTCCGTTTTTTTAAAGTGATTCTGTTTCTTTAGATAGGGTACATAGTGAGAATAAATACTTCTTCAAATTGTTAATCTAAAATTAATTAATGATGATACTAAAATGTATTGAAAATAATTTACATAACAGGAAATTGAAATTATTTCAATACGATTTTTAGACAATATTGAAAAGTTCAAGTCTGCTTCTTCCAGCATATTTTTGAAAATCAATTCCTTTTGAAATTGATTTTTAAAAATATGTTATAAAATCGATAAATTTATTTCGCAATGCTTATACGATTAAATTAAACTTCCCTTAACTATAAGCATTTTTTTTTACTTATTGGTTAATATTTTACCTAAAATTATGCATAATTTTTAATCCAAGAAAGGACTGACTACTGGAGGAAATTTTTGTAATAGTAAGGTAACTTAGATGTTCTCATTTTTAATTTGACCATTTCATGGTAATCTTAACTGTGTATTCCTTTTTGACATGTCTTGGATCACACATTTGTAAGTATCATAAAGAATTACCATGTCTTGAAGAAACTATAATTCTAGATTCAGTTGTAAAATAACATAAAATTTTTTTTTAATTCCTGCAATTAGTTCACCCTCTTCCTATATGTATATATATATATATATATATATATATATTCAAATTTTCAATCGTTAGTAAAATAATTTCTATTCATTCATTCTAGTTCAAATACATAGTGTAGTGGATGACACTTGATGTTAATACAATATTTTCAAATAATAATTAATTAATTAAATTGAAAAGATGATCAAATATTAACAAAAAAAATAATAGTTTAACAGCATATATAGAAAGGAAAATCGTTCATTGTGTCCCCGTATTGCAATGGATAGCGCGTTGGACTTCAAATCGAAATTCGTAGGTTCGAATCACACCTGGGATAGCCTAATATCTAAGAGTCTGATTTCTTTTTTACTATATTATTTTATTAGAATAATTAAATTGAATTAATACTTAAATAGTAATAAACAGACAAAACATAGTTCAACACTATATATAGATAGGGAAATGGAAAATCGCTTTCTATTTTGTCACTTAATATTGTGATTCAGTTATATGCATATGCATATTTATATTAATTGTAACTATTTAATAAAAATTAGCTCAAATAATATATTTCTTTGTTGAACTAAATAGGAATTGACTTAATTTTTTTAAAATTACTTGTTTCTATATATAATACTTTGATAAGTGATTAAAAATATTTCTGGGGTTTAGTTTTACCCCAAAACAAACTAAAAAATATCAACTCATTTGTAAGCCCACTTATTTCCATATTGTATTATAGAACATAGGCATATTATTCATGTTAATATGAATACAGAGTTCCTTCTTTCCTGCATGAAAAATATAAATTTTCCATAATTTCTGTACAAAATATGTAACAAGATTAGCTATATTTCGTAATTGTACTCTGTATTTCTTCCATTTAGTTTGATCTAATCTCTAAAACAAGTGTTTTTTCTGCTAGATAAATTTTGATTCTCATTATATGAAATAATAACCGCATGAGATAATTTTTGATTAAAAGTGAATCACTCGAGCAATTATTTTTTTTTAGTTTTTTGCCGTTTTCTAAAACTAACCCAGACAATTTTTCTTATTTATTTATTTTTTTTGAAGAATCGTTATAATAAGCGTACATTTTATACACTTCAGCTTCCACATTTTTAACATCTATATATTATAAAGGAAGTATTACTGAAAAACTTAAACCCTTAAAGCAGCGTTTTTCAAACTGTTGGGTGCGACACCTAGGGAGAGGGGGGGGGCATTATAACTCTACGAGAAGGGCGCGAGCATATTGAATAGCCGAAATCCAAAGATTATTTTTTAAAAAAAAATATTAATTTACTGCAAGTACACAAACAAAATACATTCTGGCATGACAAAAAAAAAATGCATATTTACACTGATATAATACACTTATATAAATGTATCAGTACTGTTCATTGGATTTTATATTTAATTTTAGAAATATTAAGTTAAGAACAACATTAATAATTAAAAATGACCTCACGGGCTTGTCATACATAAAATTATCTATAAAAATAAACACTTATCTTGATAATTTTTTTGCACGGTGTATAATTAATCCCTTAACTACCAATTAAAAATTATGCGATTCACACCACAATGTCACCGGTTTCCATGTATGCGCCCCCTCAGGGGGCTCACCTTCTTTAGCTGAGTACCGGGTGTCCTATTCCCGAAGTGCCCTAGTGATCTTTTCTTTTCCCATTGGGTTTACTGTCTTTGGTAAACACGGGTGTCACGACCTCGTAGTACCCTAGCGATCCTTCTCTATTTTCAACCCTCTTTCTTGTCATTCCATTTATCCTTTCTTTCTTTTCACGTCTAGACCACAGATGACAATTTTTAAAAACATACAAAGTTAGACTTATAAATTTCTGTGAATAATATAGTATTTTTGATTAAATTATTGTTACTAACACAGTTTCGTTCTCATTTTGTAATGCGTTGATTTGATTTATTTTTGATATTTGATTTTAATTTGTGTATTTTTGATATTCGCATTGTTTTCTTCTAATAACTTTGGTTTTCAATCCGCATGGTTGCCTGGAAAATGGTCCTAGTGATACCTTTGCGTCCCCTTTGTTCTCACGCTTCGCTGTAGACGGGTGGCAGGAGTGAGCCCACTTCTGTCAATCGGCTGATGATACCTCTCTTTGGTGTCTCCGGAGAGGCATTGCTGTATGGTTAGTGCTGCAGATAAGGGTTCACGGGCTTCCCGGTTGGATCCTCGCCCTGATGCTGTAGCACTATATTCTGGGTTTACTCCAGGTAAGCGCCGTGCCTGGGTTTTGCCAGATAAGGGTTCACGGGCTTCCCGGTTGGATCCTCGCCCTGATGCTGTAGTACTATATTCTGGGTTTACTCCGGGTAAGCGCCGTGCCTGGGTTTTGCCAGATAACTGGCACACTGCTCCCTTGTTGGACTCTATGGTAGGTGGAGGCACGACAGGATAATGTCTGCTTCGCATATATGGATCCAAGTCAGCTGTTAGCGGTTAAATGCCTTGTTTTACCCACAAATTTTACCATATATCAGGTAGCAAATAATACACTTTTTTTTATATTAACATTTCCTAGTGGTGGGATGTCACGGAAATTTCCTTTTGCTATACAAAAAACTCTACAAGGAATCGGTGAACCGAAATCAGTTAAAATCGGTCGATTTACTTGCGGAAACGAAATCCGCTGCACAATCTAAGTCTTATTTATCGTCAAAAATTTTCCTTAATTTTCCGCTTCAAGTTGTTCCACACAGGTTTCTTATTCTTAGCCAATGTGTCATTTCTGAACCTGACTTGTTGAGCACTTCTGAGTCTGAAATCCTTGAAGGTTTTCAGATCAATATGTGATTCATTTCACAGAAGAATTACAACAAAAAAGAATACAACAGCTTTTCATACTAAACATTTAATTTTAACATTTAATAGCCCGAATTTACCCACTTCATTCAAAGCTGGATATCTTAATTGCAAAATTCCGCGATATATTCCGAATCCTCAGCGCTGTTACAAGTGAGGGAGGTTCGATCATTCGCAAACTTCCTGACACGGACAATTGTCTTGCTCTAGATGTGCGTCTGTTGGGCATTCTTTCACTGACTGTACGCTAGAGCCGAAGTGTATCAACTGTTCAAAACCCCATCCATCTGATTCCAAATTCTGCATAAAATGGAAAATAGAAAAACAGATTCAGGAAATAATAACAAATAGAAATATGTCTTATCCAGAAGCTCCTAAATTAATAGTACCGCAGAGAACACAAATATATTCCCAGGCTGCTAAGACTTCAACAACATCCACTGCTACTCAAACAGATGAAAATATTACGCACATAATATGCCCGCCTCTAAAGTTGCTTCAGCCCATACCCAAAACTTTTTCCTCTAATCTCTAACCATCAATTTCTAGTTGAAAGAGGAATAACACATACCCAAGCTCATCTGCCTTCTTTCATCTATCAACTCCTGTTACTACATGGTTTATAATTAAAGTCATATTGTAACTTTAGTATCAAATTACATTATTATTGCATTCTTTACAATGTTACTGTATGGGGGGCGATGAAAATTATGATTGAAATTTGGGTCGCAAATACTGAAAGTTTGAGAAGCCCTGTGTAAATGCATTATTTAAATTATAATGCTCGTATGAGATTCGTTCTAGTTAAAAAAAATAGATAAAATCTAGATAATTATTAAATTATATGTATATTATTTTTAAATTATATTAAATACATTAAACTATATAAACTATCAATACTATATTTAACTATATTTATGCATTCATTTTCTGTCAAAAAATAATTAAATAAACACGATAATTTTTTACCTGTTTTTCCAAAACAAATTCTTTTAAGGGGTTAAGTAAATTTTACATAAACAGCCCATGAATGTTTTAGACATGTTGAGGAAAGAAATGTTGAGTAACATGTTGAACTTATTATATTTATACTAATTAATAATTAAACGATTATTTAGTATAAATATATTTATTTTTTTATGATTCTACAGTTACTATACTCAAAATTAAAAAAGTACAATAAATGAATTTTGATTTTCTCTTTATTCGAAATTGTATGCTAAAAAACTACCTTTTCGTTCTATTTTCGAAGAGAAGAAAAATTAGTTTGTAACTCATGCACATCTTATTATCAATTGTCAATTTTTCTTTGTTAAAATGTAAGCAGTAATAATTAAGGATATTCACAAAAGTTTTTCACACTGGAATTCCTTCAAATTAAGATTGGATAATATGTTATTAAATAATTTTTAACAAGTTAACAAATGAATTATCACTTACATTTCATTTCCTCAAGTCACATCTTCTAATTATTATTTTTTTTCATTAACAAATATGAAAAGTGAAATATGACAGACACAATTATGCTATCAAATAGTATGCCACTAACAATAACAGAAAAAATTAAGGTTAACTCTTAATTTATTTCCACTAAAACATACACATTAAATATATACAAGTGAAATATAAAACTCAAGTGGACATATTTGTAAAGTTGTCTTTGGAATGTCGTTCTCATTACGGCATTATGTATCCCTTTATTCTGCAGATCTTAATGCCTTCAGTAATTCTTAAGTTTTTAATTGGTAATTTCTTGAATTAACTGAAAAATTTAGTTTCTACAGTTTTCGACATAAAACTCATGATTGAGCAATCAAGATGAAGAATTGAATATATAACTGAGGGAGATTGTTGAGAAAATGTTAATTTAAGATTATATGTCGAAAATAATGAAATTCTGTATTAGACACATTGTTTCTGCTGAAACATTCCAAGTTTGAGTTTGGTTTAAGAAAAGTCAGTAACCTATATAACTTCTAAAAATTGACTTTTTTTGATATTTTTCAAATTTCCAATTCATTAACTTACCAGTGATATCACATATTTGGCATTTTGTGAATTAGAAGAACGTCAAAATGACTTTTAAAAAATAATCAGTTGACGTGTCCCACCCACATTGACAGAAAAATTGTAAACATTGACCTTTTCATCCTGGGTAGCTGTTACAAAGCCTCTACTTTTTTTTATTTAATCATACACTAATAACTGTATAATAAATGCAATTTTAACTGTTAGTTTCTTTACCTAATTGTTAAAATTTATAACCGGGGCGAATGATTCTTCTTCAATATCCCTCGAATTTTCATCCTTATGCTAAGATGACATTTTATGCTTTTAAATACTGTGAAACTTGTTTGTGAGAAAATAATAAACAAGTTGTAGATTCTTGTAGATGATACACGGAAGTAATGAGGTTACACTTATTTGAAAGGTGCACGTATTACATTGCAACCAACTTAGATACTCGACAGTTGATATGTGTTAAATACTGTCGAAATACTGTACATTTCAAACCCAGCATTTTCATCAAAATAATAGTAAAAGGAATTTTATATCAATAAGTACATCAGTGGTAATTGAAAAGAAACCAAGAATCTTTCAAACTTCATTACCTTGTATAATAAATTATTCAGCATATATATATATATTTTTTTAATGAAGTAAGATTTTGTATAAAAATTACTGTTCCCTAAAATTTATATTTTTAAAATTTGCATAAACTTACTGTTTGCATGCACTGTATGTCCTTCATATATAATTGTGTATACTGAAGTAACGTTTTTGAAATATTCTTAAAAACAATTAGCTGGGAAGAAAATATCGTAACAATAAGTGACAACTTTGAATAAATTTATAGTGATGCTCAGTAAAAGTTTATTTCTTTTTAAAAACTGATTAACATATTCAACAAATTTATTTCACCCCGAGTATAAATATAAATGCCTAATTAGCATACAAATAAAAACTTGAGTCATTATGTTTAGTAGTTTTGGAGGAGAAGGTACATAAAGATACATGAAATGCAATGTTCATTGTCGTTGCAAGAAGCTTGTTACATACATACAAATAAATAAATTTCACTTTTAAAGATAAAATCTTCTTGTAGCTCTTTTAGAAATCACTTGTCTAATATATAGAGACATTTTTGAATTCTGATACTTTAGGATATCTTTAGCATGCAAACATACAAATACATAATTAAGCCTTTTGAAATGTCGTATAATCACATACTTCCAAATCATTACTTCTGTATATCGATGCATTTTTCACAATACTTCATGTTCCTCAGATAAAGTTAATGCATTCAATTTTAAAAATTTTCAAAGATTTACGCAGACTTTGAGAAAAATGATGTAAATTCTGTGTAAAATATATAAATAGGTAAAAGTGAAACAAAGTTATATATGAATTTTCTAGTCAATCTAAGTAAACACGGAAAAAAGTTTTAAAAGAAAATTAGAAGAAACAAATGCTTAAAGAAGTAGGGTAAATGCAGGTCGTAAGTCATAATTTTTGTGACGAAGTAAGCATTTTTTACTAAAATTGCAAATTTCTCGAAATGATGTTTTTAAAACTGTGTGTACTTTTTCTTCAAAATCTACCGTATGAATACACTTACAAATTTTACTGCATATCAATGATATATTAATGTGAATCTTATGAGATTTTCCAAAATATTTGGTTAGAAACCAAATACCGCAACAACAAAAAAACGAGATATTAAATAAAAAAAACTTATAGCGATGATCACAAAATAAATTTGTTATCGAAAACAAAAACTATGCAATATATTTAAAACTTATCACTTCAGTATAAATATAAACGTCTATTTTATATACAAAAAAATATTTGAAGTTTATACATTAAATGGTGTCTGAAAAAATGGTACATAAAAATGCTCAATTTAACAATGCCTGTAGGGAGTGCCGACTCCTCTCAACAAAATTTACATCTTGCTTTACATTTCACTTCGATACATTTTGCATTCCTTAAATGGAACTTTCTCATTTATTTTTCTCCGACTAAGAGACTTAAATGAATTTTGATAAAATAAAATAGTGGCTGCTTAAGGCAAACAATTTTAACACTGGAACGTCAGGAATTTCGATTACCCTTAAATGTCCACCGGTGTCGTTCAGACACTGCTATATAAAATACATAAAACGATTGTAATAACTAAATAATTCCAGAAATACTGTTCTGTAGGGCTTAGTTTTAACAAAATTTTAATATTACTTCTTGTAATTATCATATTTTATGACCCCTTATATCATAAAAACTTAAAGTTGAACTAATGTTTCGCAAAGTCTGTTTGGGCACTGTTTTGCTGCAAAACATTTCGAGTCGCAAATCTGCCAGGGTAGTTAATATTATGCGGTATCCACATTCTGTGCCATCTCTAGCGATATATATATATATATATATATATATATATCAGGATTTTCTGGAGCGTTATCAATTTCATCGGCACTTTCTTCATGTTATTAGCACTTACATTCACTCAAATTTATGTCTTCATCAGCTAACCACCATCCGATCCATTCTCAAAAAGCTGTCGCAACAATTTAGAAATTTCATCACAGCTTAAATCTCTTCTAACAGTCATCGTTTCAGGGTGTCTGCTCAGCACAAGGTTCGAAAATCGAATGAAAACTTTCTATTGGTAGATAAACAAATGCTATGTAAGGAAACACTTAGACACAACAATTTTAGTACAACTGACTCATTTCCGCTGTGAACTCAATAACACTGAATTCAAGGTTAAATAAATGTGCGATATTACCTCCGGAAATTAATTTTCCTAAGGGTAACTACTTCATGAGCTACCTTTTTCAAAACGACTGCTATCTATAATGATAAATTGTCTTGGTTTCGAAATGTAACCAGCGGACGTTCTAGATATATTTAGTTGTAAAATAATTTCTAATAATTGAGGACCAAAAAACTTTTTCTGTGTAATCATCATGTAAAATGATTAAAAGTTGCGAAAAGCTTTTAAATTGCCTGTAAAAATGCCAAAAAGAGAGCAAAGTAAACAGTTTCCGGTGTCCAATCGACACCGATGAACGTTCTAGTCTTAAAGAAACTGCAATAAGATATGAATAATTAAAAAACAATTACACAGATTTTTTACAGACCAGATTGTTTCATCATAAGTTATTTCACATTTAGTAGTACAAGTTTTGTATATATATATAAGCTATAAATATAAGAATAAATATAAAAAAAAAGATTACTAATAAGTCTAAATATATATAAAAAAGGTTAATAATAAGTCTAAATATAAAAAAAGGGTTAATAATAAGTCTAAATATATATATAAAAAAAGGTTAAACATATTGATGTAATATCTACGTTGCATGCGCAAGGATATTCTAAGTAACAGAAATGCAATTCTTAGATGCGGTTAGCGTCTGTATGTAGGAATAATTTGGTTTGTCACGATGAAATTTGCATCGTTAATAATTCATAGCGAGAACATTTTTTTACGTATTTGTAGAGTTTTTTTTCTTTCTTTTTTATTTTCTGTATTATAATATTAAATATGTACAAATTTTAATAAGGCTGAAGAAGAAATTTAGAGCGCCCTTCAGACATAAATGAAAATTAAAAAGGTACGCTCTTAATAAGAATGAAGCAGATTATTCAGTCAGAAAGAGCAAACTTAATCACCGTCTGATGAGGGCACCGATTTGTTTGAATCTAAATAAGATTAGTCATGATTCAAAATGACCCCGATGAGACTTTTCAGTCTCTTCAGAATGAAGTAAGAAGAAAAAACAAGTTAAATTTCCTGAACTTTCCTGATTTTCTTTTATTGTTTTTTTTCTCTGTCAAAGAGAAAATTGTTAAATAATGTTCCAGAGAATTGAAAATTCCAAGTCTGAGCTCTTTATAATTATCTTTCTTTGAAGAAGAAAGTGTCTTTTTTCTTAAAGTTCTGGGAATGCTAAATATAAATAGAAAATAAGTAACACCCAGTTTTTCTGCTAGATATTTGTTTGCTAAAGTGCAAAATGTGATTGTTGGCTATAGAACCTTAAAAGATAGTGCATATCTAATATATATATATTCACTTTCCTCAACATTTTTAATAGTTGTGACTGAAATGGCTTTATAAGCTGCTAATTTTCTATACACGTGTTAATACCCTTCAGTCGTGATAGATGTTTTTTCCAAACGTATGTTATTTTCTTTTTGGATTTTTTCTTCTGCTTTTATGAATTAAAAATTTTTGAAAGAATTTCGTTAATTTTTGTCTCATTACATATACTTATTAAATATTTTAATGCACACACACACAAACAAACCTACACACATATTAATGTTTTTATAAAATCTAGTAGCAGTAATAGAGAAATTATAAATCATATTTTAGCTTTTTATAAAAAAAATCGATTTTGATAATACATATATTAAATTCCCACATATTTTTTTTTCTAACTAAAAAATTTTATAAAAATCTTATTAAATTTAGAACAATCACTGCTGGCTTTAAAACTAATATTACACATCCAATATACTTTAGACATTATTACTATTCCTGCTATAGTAAGGATATTGTTTAGTATATGCAAGTTATAGATATTATCGCTATATTCATAGCTGTGATTATAAAGATTTATTAAGCTCTATTAAAATAGGAGTCATGATTAAAGTTCTTAAAATAGCTTATAATAATTATTCTTCAAAATAAATTAATAAAATTTGATAAATGTATTACTGCTATTTAGTTAATTTTGAATGAAACTTATATCTTTTTCATAAAACTGTTATTATCAGCAAGCTGCAGTCGGATACTGCCCCACAAGCAATTATGTTTACACAGTCGTGATTTCGCAGGTTCGCTTTGTAAGACACTTACTCAAAATCACACTACGTAAACTTGTGACGGACTGACGCGTCTTTTCTTTAACATGTCCTTTGGGTACTTTTGGGGCAAAGATTAATGGCAACTCTTTTCCTACCAAAACCCAAGAAGTGAAACGTGAAGCTAAAATGCAAATTAGATACCTTTTTAATAACAGAAGTTTCAGTAAGTGGAATGGCAATTTGTGGATTGTTATGTGAGAGATTGATACAATCGTGAAAGGAGTGTCAACAGAGGTTATTCCGAAGATAATAGCATTAAGTCAAGGTGCATACCATTGCATTCGCTTAAAACCGCCACTTCCTAGTATCGGAGCTACGATTGGATTAAGGTAGGATTGAGTATTTAATCTGAAGACTTGCGTTATTATTGGAATTGAGATTAGGTGGGTTAGATATTGATAGTGGTCCGAGTTACTGCTTTCGGTATTACTTGTATTGTGTGTTTAATCATTGTAGATTCTCACATATATAATTATTATCTAATCTGTTAAAGGTTTAAGTTTAAATTCTTAACAAAGACATATTAAGAATATAGACATGTCTGTTCCTTTTGTAAATCCTACACCTCTAGCTCACGCGGATAATCAAAGAGAAGGTCAGCTTAGGGGGGGGGGTCCTTTCATAAACTCGCATTTCTGTTATGAGTCAATTATCTTGCACACAGTTTTAAAATACTATATGAAGCAAACTTTTACAAAATGCATAAACTTTTTCTCAAATGATTTGGGTTTATTGGTGTTCCAATGTGAAGTTTTTGAAGGTTTTTCACCTTTTGCCAGGGCTCTTCGGTAGAAAAGCCAATAATCTTTTCCAGAAAGGCCTTTCATTTGCCTCGGTTTTCTATCTGTAAAAATATTATGATAAATTGTGACATACATTGATTTTTTTTTCATATCTTGATCTTTGCCTTAATTTTCTGAAATAGCTTTTTGGTAATATTGTGTCTGTTATTTTTCCCGGTTGCTTTAGGTTGCAAAAGGTTTTACCTCCTGAAGTGACACCTTTTAAATAATTGTGTAAGCTGATGCTTAATCTTCTGCTTACAGGGTTAATTAATTATTATTATTTCATTTAAAATTCTGTCACAAATATTCTTAGGCTATTTAAGAATGTATAAGTATTAGGATTACCAACAAATGGCAATATTGTGTACAGGAAATCAGAGCTTTTAACAGTGAGCACACGTTATCTTCAGGATTTATATTTATATTGCCTTTTATGCCATAGTGTGGCTTTTGTGGCAGTATAAATTCTGTGGTCACAATATCAAACATCATATTTATTTGAAGAATATCGTAATTCCTTTTTTTGAGCCCATATATTGACAGTATTTGTTTATAATCTCATAATCAAACCTATATCCTGTTAAAATATCAATTACAAAGCCAAAAATACATAAGGATGTATATTCTCGAGTGAATCATTTTACAAAAGAAAAATAAATCAATAAAAATTAAACTAAAAGTCCCTATACTGTTTTCTCTTCTTTTTTAACCAAATAATATAGGCAATGAAGGATAACGTTGTTGTATTAGCAGAATCTAGAAGACGATCCCTTGCTGGTGTTAGACTTTCTCAAAGTGTACGACTTCATGGACCTGGTCTAGCACTGCCGACCAATGGGGGCGTGCAAAACAACAACAGCAGTATATTTAACCGTACAATTTTAATCCAAAATCATACAATTGGTAAAAAAATCTGAATGATTATTATGAAATTGCAAATTCGCTTCAATTGTATGAGTAAGATTGCAAACATCATTATAACTAAAAGGTACATAGAAGTAGAAATATGTGTGAGAAAGAAGTACATTCAGTAAGTGTGAGGAGAAATGAAGAACTCCTAGTTTATATATTATTTTTATTTAATTTGGACAAACCATATTTTTTAAAATATATATAAATGAAAAAAAAAATTATATCTTTTTTCCAAATAATTACATACTGTTCAATTTTAACTTATCAATACATGTACGTTGTTTACAAAATCTTCAAAGATAAACTACGCATATCTGTTTACTTCTAAAATATATAAAAGGCAACCCATACAGTTCTAAATTAAGTGTATCAAATATTGAAGAAATAAGCTAGAAATAAGAGTTCAAAGACATAAATTATTAGTGCTTTAAAATAAATCATTTTTACTATGAAGGTTTTAGTTTGATTCTGCGACTAAATAAAATTTTATTTTTTAAATCACTGCATTATTTCCCCAAATATAAAGGAAACATCTGCTCTGTACTGATTTACATGAAGATCATATAGGAAAAAAAATATAATCCTTCATCATATAATAAAGTACAAATTTTAGTAAACCTTCATACAAGCCATTGAATGCAATCAAAAAGAAAATTTCGAGTATATCATTTTATATTTATTGAAATGTATACTTTAACCATTTCTGAGATCTACATATGAGTAATATTTATCTAGACATAGACATCGACATTTCCATTTTCTTTCAAATAATATAATAAAAACACGATGAAAGTAAAACGGGAAAACTCAAATTAAACTGAGGCTGTTTAAATTATTATGCGCGATTTGTTTTTCTTTTAACTGTATTCGATTTCCATGAGAAGTGAGCCTATAACACCTGTCGTATCAAATTTTTTTCCGTATCGTTTTCGATTTAATACGTTCTTATAATGATACACAGAATGAAATGCAGCATTTTTATCTTTTATATGAGTTATGGATTTAGTAAAATGATAATCAGATAACAATAGCATACTCTGAAATATTTTAGTGAGTTCTAATGCAAAATGCAAATATTTTTTGAGAAAATGTAATTTTATGAAAAATAGGTAACATTTCATACTAATTTTGTTTCTTCATTGATCGGTATGTATAGGTATGTAATCAAAATCTGCGCCAATATTTTTTTTAGTTTCTTTTAGAAATAAAATTTTGACATTTGGTTTTATTTGACAAGGAAACCAGAAACACTACTAATATTCAAATTGTTAGTATCATCGTGCAAATAAGACCAATTGGGTGCTGCTCTTAATTATGAAAACATTTGTAAAAGTATATAATGTATTTGATATTATTTTTGAATAAAAAATCCATTTAAAGAATTCGTAAACAAAACAGTAAAAATTCATTGAGTTAACTAATATTGCGTTAATGTTTTTTCTTTTGAAAATGCTCGTTAGTTTATATTTTTTCGTTATTGTTCGGATGATTGTAGTAAAAAATTTTTTTTAAAATTTTTAATCTGAGATTGATCCTCGATTATAAGAAGATTCCTAAATATGCGTGATTTCCTCTCCGATTCTATATAATTACTCATCTCTGTTCCATGCTTTTTTTTTCCGGTTTTGAAGTTATTAATGCATAATTTAAAATTAAGCATTTTTTCAATTATCTGGAGAATGAATCATTATAAAAATAAATTGTTTTGTTATTGCATCCTTTAATATGCTTAGCTGGGATAAAATTTTAAAAATTGTAATAATACATAATTTTTATTTTTATTCAGAAATATTTGAGAAAAAGTAGCATGATTACAGAATTAAATAAGTTTACATTATAAAATAAGAAGCATAAATGGATAATTTTTATTATATTTAGTGTTACTTAGATTAGAATACCTGTATAGAATTCTTTTAAGGACATTTTGACTAAAAAAAATTAATTAAATACAATATTTCGGGAAAAAACTTAGAATAACCTTTTTTCAAAATGATCTCCTTTTTAGAAAAATGCTTCTAGTATAATAATATTTTGCCTGTGTATAGCATAGTCCTCTGTATTGAGGCTGAACTATGCCTTTTAAAAAATTCACATTATTTTCAGAGTTACCAACAAATGAAATATTTATCGGCGTTTTTTTCTTAAAATTTCTCACCTCTGTATTCGTAAAACATGGATAAACCTACTTCTAAGTTATAATTTTCAAAAAACTCTAGTTGAGCCTCTGTACAGAGGCCAGAGCTATACACAGGCAAAATATTACTATCATAGAATCATTTTTCAAAAAGAGGAGAACATTTTGAAAATGGGTCATTCTATGTTCATTTTTTGTCAAAATATTGTACTGAAATTTTTTTTTTATTGTAATACTATTCTTAAAACAATTTTATATACATTTTTTACTCTAAGAGACACTAAATATCATAAATATTATTCATTTATATGCTTTAGCAAACTCACGGTTCTGAACTTAGTCGGATAGCATATGTTTCAAATTTGAAGACGCAATGTTCTGTAGCATTTGCTTGGCAGCCATCAATAATGAACGTTTTCAGTGAATTTGTAAAAATGTAGAAAACTGACCATCTTTATGTGATACAATACCTTTATTTGAAAAGCCCAAGCCCACCCAATATAAAAACTGAACTAGACTCTACTCTGGATAAGTCTGCTCATTCATTTACAACAGTAAAACATTGGGGAGCAGAGTTTAAACGAGGCTGTACAAGCTGCAGCGACGAGCATCTGAGTGGTCAAGGTGACGATTCCAGAAATGGTGAAGAAAATCCATGGAGAGGTACGGGATGATCGTCGACTACAAGTGCGCGAGATGATTGATTGATTGAATATTAACGTCATACTGTTCAGCTACACGAGGGCTTTTGGCGACAGACCACGTAATTTTGAACCATGTTCAAGTGACGTGGACGACACCTGAGCTGGCACCCCCTCTCCTAACTACCACACCACACCAGCCGGGGGACGTTTCAGCTCTCGACAGATTTAACGTGCATCGCTGCCCTACACGGCGGGTATTTAGTGGTATTGGGATCGAACTCGTGACATGCAAGCCACGATCCGATACCTATACCACTCGGCTACCGCGGCCACTTGTAAAACATTACACAGTATACGAGATAGCAGATATTAGGTATTTCAAAAAGTGCAATGCATCGCCTGTTTTCTAAAAATATAGACAAGAGAAAGCTGTGTGCAAGATGGGTGCCGTGTTTGCTCACACTCGAGCAAAAAAAAGTGTCGGATGGAAAGTGTCCAGTTATGGACGGTAGTGCGTAGTCACTCTAATCTCACATTGTTGGTGAAATGGTTGAAGATGATGATATTCATTATACCTATTGGCCACAGAGGTCACCTGAGCTCAGTCCTATTGAATTTGTTTAGGATGATCTAGGAAGAGTCATTTATCAGCTTTGCCCATTTTCCAGGTCCATTAGGACTCAAAAGTTCCTTTTTGTTAGAAAGGGCTTGTTGTAACAAGCATTTATTGAAACCTTCTAAACAGATAGGCAGCTCGTTGTGAGGCTTGAATGGCATAGAACGGTGGTCAAACTTTAAAGTATAAATGTTTTATCTCTCATTTATAATTTTACACTTTTTGATATACTGTGCATCTTAATTTATATACTTAAAATCTTTTCAATATTGTCATGTTGCTATATTCTTTCTCACACTGTAAGATGACTCTGTGTCAATTTTCTTGGAAACACAATAAATAGTTCATCAGTTTTCACGGATTTTATGTTTGTTACCTTAATTGTGGACATAATTGCATTAGGAAACTATGAAAGTAATATCATCTTTTTCAATTGCTTACTACAAATCCCACAATAAGGTTTACCGAATAAAAAAAATGTCCATTTTTTTGTTATTACTTTTTTTTTTTCACTTTTAGATATTCCCATTGTAGAAATTATAGAATGTGTATAAGTAAAAAAATTAAACAAAAATATATCACCTTAAACAGTGTCATTATAAAACAACTCAAATATGACAGGAATAAAATTTTTAAAAATCTCTATTAATTTCATAGTTTTATATTAATAAACAACAAAAATACAAATTTGGTATTTATTTCAACAGTTAAAATATCGTATTTGTTCATTTTTTCTATCCATTTTATACCCTTGTCTTAAAGAATTCAAAGCTGAATAAATGTCAGGAAATATAAATCAAAACTACGTCTGAATAAATGGTTAAATTATGCAACATTTCAGAATATTTTCTAATATCAAAATGATACAATCCAAGTATTTGTGTTTCTTTTTTTGTCAAAGGAAGTCAATATTATACTCTCAAGGGATGATATTACACATTCTTTTTGTATTATATTGCCACTTTTTTTTTAAAGCAAATACTTCTGGCTGACTTTCTCAACAGAGTTTATGGGTAAAATAAAGATAATCTATAAATTGTGAATGTATCACTGTAAAATTATGCTAATGGAGTCATTTGAAAATCGACTGAATGAACGTGAGTGTCCACTAACGGTAATATCTAACACATTAAGTGTAATGTAAAAATGTGATTTTTTTTAAATTTATTTTGCCATTTGCCTTCACAATTTTTGGATAATCATTGGTATTTTTTTTTATATGGATGGAATGGTTGATTGTGTGCTATTTCATTTTTGATGCTGAATTTCAAAGAGTACAATATCGTTCTTACTCTTTCTTTAAATAAAATAAATGATAGATACATATGATACAGTAAAAAAAAGTATCGGGAGAAAATATTAGCTATATTATTTTATTAAAGGAAAATTATGTTATCGCAAGTAATGTGTTTTTCTTGTTTAGAGTATCATTTTGTTTTCGGAAACCCTCTCTCTCTCTCTCTCTATATATATATATATAGAGAGAGAGAGAGAGAGAGAGAGAGAGAGAAAGAAAGNCTCTCTCTCTCTGTATATATATATATATATAGAGAGAGAGAGAGAGAAAGAGAGTACTATAAAAAATAAGTTTTGAAATCTTGTAGCAATTTATTTCATATGGTCTGTTTTTTGCTGCAAAACAAGTTCATAATAAAAAAAAATAAAAAAAAAACACGTAGTCAAACGAACAAACCTTACGTTTAATTTCTACAGAATTATGATCTAGGGTTCCATGCATTGATGCAATGTTTTTATTAAACTTAATACCAAATTTCCAAAACAATAATATTACATTTTGTATCTATTTAAGTTATATACCTAAAATTCTTCAGGAGGAAAAAAATAGTAAGCATTGATGAATCGATGAAGTATTTTCGATATCGCGCGAAAGGCACACGGAAAAGATGTAAAATGTTTATTTATATCATTCAATAAGTATTAAAATCAAATACCACCAACATATCAAATTAATCATAGAATTCAAACAATCAATTATAACCGATATCACTTTACAAGCTCAAATTTAGAATGCTACAACAATTACTGTACGAAAATATGTAAAGCAACTGTCGGAGATACAACTAATGAAATATTCATTCATTTTAGTTAACAGAACTTGCCTTGCTACAAAACTTAATTTTGTAGGTATTCGTCAGAACTTGTGAATATGTAGGAACCTTTCTGTTTCAGTATAAAATTTGAACCGCATTCGACAGTGTCAAACATTATCAATTGACATTAGAAAGGAGGATTCCTTCACCTTCATTAGCTATTTTACTACAAAAATTACCTCTTAATTTGCGACTTTAGCTATTACTAGTACGAGAAATGTTTGGACAGTGACGGAGCATTTCACGAATCAGAAAGTAACTTTATCTTTTTTCGTCTTATGGTTACCGAACTTTAGAAACTATGCATTGATGAGGCTAAGTATTAATTTAATTAAACGATTTGTCAGTATCTGCTCTTCCAATCATCTTCGTGTACTATTTACAATGATTCAGTAATATTGAACGCGAAAGCCAATTATAGTTAAAATATACGTATCTGGGTGAATCAATCTTTAAAATTTTCATGTCGTCAATAAGAAGTAGTGTTTTTTACATTTACCTGTATGCTTTATTATCATTAGCAAGCTATAAATTCAATTTCAAGACTTGCATATATTCAAGTACGTGAAGCTTTGTATGCAATTTTGAGCAAATTCATTTAAAAAGATATATATCTTAAAACAGAATAAAATAAAATTAATAGAATGAACGAATTGAGAAATGTAATGATGAGTTTATGTTCTAACGCCAGAAAGTTACTAAACAGAATGAAAAGTATAAAGGCGAATTCTACGAGGGCTGATGAAAATATGCTTTTAAATTAACTGGAAAATTCACTGAATTTTCTGCAGTCTTATTTTTCAGTCCCGTTTTGAGTTCATACTGGATTTCCAGCAAGTCTAGATAATAATTTTGTAATCAGACACACGGTTCTAAATGAAGGCCGGTGTTACTCTTTTGCGTCTTTAAAATGTAATTTCTTGATGCTCAAGGAACGTGTCATAAGACCTGAACTGTTTTTAATGAAGATTAAGCGAGGACGTTATCTCTACCAACCTGATTACTGCCAAGCGTAAAGCCGCTTATCTCCGAAAAAAATATTTTCATCGCGAAGTCTGAAGCGGTCTTATCTGCTAAACTAGTCTCCTGCATCTAGTTAGAATATATCGCATTTCATAATTGAGGATAATTTTTAAGGGAATATATAATTTGATGCTTTAAAAAATATGATAATTTTTATAAAAACAATAAATAAAAAAAAAGGATGAAAAGTCAACGTTTGACATGTTTCATAGTGAAGGTAGAGATTTTATGTATTTCTACTCAAAAATTATTTTCTGCTGTCCATTTTTTTAAAAAAATAATAATCTGTTTGTTGTAATAAGAAAAGGGTACGGAAAGCTTAGTTTTATTGATTCTTTAAATTCAATATTTTTCCTGCAGTTGCATTACTAAGATTTAAAACAATAAAAAAAACTACAAAATATTAAAAACAGAGATTTTTCGTCCTTTTAACTGTAATTTTTTCATCACATTGCATTTTATTAAAATATTCAGTAAGTCTGTTAAATCATGAACCGCATAATTATTTCGAAATGGCATGAGAAGTGTTAATTTTTTAAAGATTACTTATTCTTTTGGTATATACGTACCTGGTGAACTTTTCTTGATAACGCATTTCCTTCTAGGTTACATTTACACTTCAACAAATGGATCAAGTAAGATACAGCCGGTTTCAGGAGAGCTGGATAACAACATCTGCCTGGTATTTTGATGCTAAGGGACTGGTATTTTGACCTAAAAGGAATCGTTACTCAAGAATCTTCAAACGAGCCAGTACCGTATCTTTTTGGACAGTAAGTGTTTTCGTTTTCAGACGAGTTATCCTGAGACCAATATCTGAAATTATAATTTGAGCTATAACCACTCGACAAATAATAATGTTTTCCTTGAGTATGGGAAAGGTGTGAGTAATCTCATTCTACGCTGAAATGATTTTCAAAAGACAGAAAAAACACTTCAGACGTTCACGAAAACGGTCAGGTTCAACAATTGACTATTGTTAAGACTGACCACGGGCATTTAATGAATGAATACAACCAACATTAAAATTTCAGCAATAATTTCACATTTAAAATGTAAATGTAACAAACACTGATAAGTTTTTCATAAAATACTACTTTTATATTCTAATGGTAATATTTCAAAGGAAGAAGAAAAAAAAAACATGTATAGATAACATTTATTTACGCAACTTGTTCAACCAGAGTAGTGTTTTTCCCCTATGGGCGAAATCTTAGCAATTAAGTCTTTTGAAGACATGGCAAATTCCCAAACGTGAGGTCGATTTCAGTGGTGACACTATCTAGTTACGTATCACGCTACCACAAATTCGCGTGCTAGAATTAATTTAATTCAGGCTCTCGTCATGCTAAATATTGTCGAGAGTTAATTTTGACGATAGTACCAGAGAACCAAATTGATATCCAAGGGAGTTTATATGTATCACTTAATCATATGCAATGCGTGCCTCTACCGTTTTCACATCCAGAAAATCTATCTACTCCAGCCAGGGTCGAAACCACAAACTTCGGTTTACGAAGCTGACACGCTAGCTCTAAGCCACTGGAGCCAACGCAATCATCGTAGTGTAACTCGGGACAAATAAAATCAAATGCTGGTCGCCCATCCGGTATAAAGTTTAATGACGCTTACTGCGGTGCCTTAGGGCCTGGGTTCGAATCCTGGAGAAGACATGGATTTTTGTAAATGTATACTTCCTTTGCGGCATGGAGGTACTCTAATTAGCCCCGTCTAGCCGCAAGTCCTCACGTGTGGTAGATGGAAGGGAAGAAGGGTTGGAGGCCCCTGATAACTCCCACAGTTGTTCTCCCTCAAAATTGTGGTGGAAACGAGCCAAATCGTACTGTCACCTGTACGGAGCTCAAAACTACGGTTAACGACAGGCATCATTTAGCCCTTTGCCGATCAGGTGACATCAGTAACAAGAATAACAAATGAAGTGTTAAACAAATATTGCTGATATTTTTTATCCAAAGAGTGCTTCACTAAATTAGTTATCGTAACCAGACTAAAAATTGGCATCTTTATGCTTAAAATAATATCTTCCAAATCATTCGCTTTCAAAAGTTTTTATAAAGGGTATATTCAAAAACATG
>BMAV01023417.1:18925-36242 GCA_019973955.1 Trichonephila inaurata madagascariensis | reverse complement strand
TATCATAAATATTTTTAAACAATACTTTATATCTATATTTTTTTATTACTTAATGTTTACCAAATATCATTAAGATATTACTAGTAATTATATATATATATTGCCATAGAATGACAAAAATATATTCAAATAAGTGTACTACTTAAAACATAATCTGGATAGCTTTATGATAACTCAACGGTGTTTAAAATGAAGAGAATTTCCACACAGCTTTGGTCTATTACCTAAAATTACTAGTAATATCTTAATGATATTTGGTATGTGCATAGGGGTGATATAATACAAAATATAACATTTCTACAGTTATAATACACGAGCGTGTAATATACTCAAAGGAGAACTCATTTGAATCGGAAGGTATGAATTATGAGTAGCAGAACAGAACCAAAAAATTATGTTAATACGGGTTATAGTCCTATAGTCCATTCGTACAGATAAATAGGTCCCTCACCATGGTTTTATACAGGGAATAAGAGAATTTATGAGAAAATTTATTCTGGTAGCAATTAATCCCACTCTTTCAGCAACTTTGGTTTCAAATCTAGGGTGGGGGCCTTTCTCGAAGGAGATTGTCAGTTGCAAATGCTCCTCCAAAGAATCCCAGACCTCTATAAGGATGATATGTGGAGATTTGACTGGTCAATTGATACGGCGAATATCCTGACTTTCCAGAAATTAGTCGACTAGATGAGCTCTATGTGGCCATGCGTTTTAATTCATTAAAATAAAATTCAAAGCATATTACACCCTTAAAAGGTTGAACATGATGCTCCAAGATCTCATCCCTATACCACATAGTGCAACTTTCAAAGACATGGAGGCGTGTGCAGCCATCCAAGTTGATGTCTTCACATACCATCAAGCCTCCACTGCTGTAATGTTAGATTTCGTGGATATAAAAGGGCAGGTAGAGAGTCCATGGTTCTCTCCATTTGAAAGTACAGTGAGAACATCTCAATGGTTACACTGAACCGGAACACATCAGTGATGTTAACGACCACCCATTGAATCATGTTACAATCTCAATCACAATTGGATAATTTTAAACGGACTTTTCTATTTGCAAAACTGAGTAGCACGCTAACAGCTGGCTTTCTTGAAACCTGCCGACTCTTATGAAGTCTCCTGGAAACAGTTACTCTTTGAACTTGATTTCTTGTGGCCACATCAATCTCAGGAGAGATCTGAGAATCTGGAGTATCACTGTTACGCTTCACTATAACGAGGGAATGGTGATCACCACTGATAACCGTGGCTCTTGGACGACCTAGCGCAGGATTTCTGTCAACTGAACCGGTATCATGTAACTGTTTCTATAAGTTAAACTGAACGCTGAATGTTAAATTGAATTATCTATAAATCTGGATTAGAGACTGGCCAGCTTCTAGCCTGATCTCAATTAGATGTCTCATTCCATCATCTAATCGTTGGTGGTTATTCATTTTATATGTTTTAATTTTAATTGAACAAATTGCTAAAAAATTTGTATCTATGTTTTGAAGTGGTATTTTTACAATTCGTGGAATTATTTTCATGAATATTACAAAATGTACAAATTTTCTTAATTTTGAACAGCAGTGTACATTTTGTAGTGGTGGTTAAAACGTTATAAATAATAATTAATTTAATGGTAAGAATTAATTAAATATATTAGTAGTTTTTTTTTCAATTTATGTACTTTACAAAACATTTTTTTTAGCAAGGTTTTTTATACATTTTTTAAAAGTTATTTAAGCTGTACTTTGTATACTTTTTTTATATATAGATGCCACAGTTTTCAGTCTGTATGAAGCTAAAAACTCTTCATACGACTGGTTACATTTTGAATCTGTCAAGGCTAAAATTCTTCATATTGGCATGGTGTAAAAGTTTTGAAAGGGATATGTCATATCAGGTGTCGTCGCACCACTTGACTGAGGCTCAAAATTATGAAATCTACTGCCAATAGCTTTCCTATTGTTAAAAAAGAACGGCATTAATAAATAAATTATTTAATTAAACGTAATTTTAGTCTTCAATATTTTAACTCTACATTTAAAATATTCAAAAGGAATTCATAATGAATTGAAATATTCAATTTATCCATCATTATTCTAATATTTTTTTAAAAATAAGTCTCGTTTTTATCGGTCTATTGTATCTGGCTTTTCCTACGTAAGGGACGTGACATTTATTGCTTTTCGATTCCAAGTTCATTTCCATCAAATCGATTACTACACAAGATATGAATCGATTATCGGATGTGACAAGCAAACCAATGTCTCCCTCAGACACATAAACAAGAGAGCAGGAAATAAGATTTTATCCATAAGAATTTTCCTTCCCCCAGCATCTTACCAAACAGAATGTGACGTCTAAAATGAGATCAGCCTCCGCTATTGATTCTGGATTTGCTTAAGGAGTGTTTTACTGTGAATGCCTTTCCTTCTGGAGAACGTTATTTGGTTGAATCAACGATATTGATTCAGTCTAGAGTTCCGTACAGTTGTGTTGTTGATAATAAATGCCACCGAGGCTGTAAGTTTGGGTGAAATTTGAATCACTTATGAACTGTCTATATAGACATTTCATTGCAAATTCAAATTGAATCCTGGACTAATTTAGACAGTGTATTTGTTTCTTTAGTATGAAGTATTTACATTTTAACAATTATAATTGCTTCTTCAATCATTCTAAAATTAAAAAAAAATAATCCTAATAAGAAAAATTATATTTAATTTTACATTTGTGTTATTAGAAATTGTTGTATAAAAGTAGATATGTTAGAATAAACCAATTTCAGAGGATATTATTACAAATCACTTTCGAAAAATGTACATTTGTTAGGAAATATATTAAAATGATAGTTAATGATATACATTTTACTATTAAGAAGGATAGAATTGCTTAAGGTAATGCGGATTGTTATAATACACACACAAGCAGTACATATTTATACAAACAAAAAATTTCCTTTTAGATGAATTAATTATAAACATCTCTTGATTTTGAAAAAATATTTAAAAAATACGAGTGACAACATATCTAAGAGAACAAATCTGATTTTATAATCATTATTAACCATTTTTATATCTATTAAGTTTTATTTATCTTCAACACTTTATTATCAACAGGATAATAGTTAATATCAGGACAAGAGGTGGGACACTTTTATTATCACCCGTTATTCTTTAGGAAATGTCATTATATTACTTTAAAAAAATACTTTCAGAAAATCAGTTTAAGAAAAAAAGGTGTTACTATTTGAATTGGAATATTAAAATGTTGCCTTGATGAATTTCACAAAACTGCATAATCTTAATACCACTATTAAAACTAAATGCATAAATATAACGATAAAATCTAAGGGAAGAAGAAAGAATTTGAAAAATATGTTTCTCAATAGCCATGCATGACTATAAAAGGGAAAATGCATTCCTAACAAAACATGTAATAGTGACAAAAAAAGATGTAAAAAACATCTGTATGGGGACTTTAAATCTGTGGAAATGGTATAAAGAGCATAGAATTCTGCTTCAATACAATAATTTGGTTACCTGTAAATAACAAAAACAACTGATTGTTTGGTAATGATACACATGATGTTTAATACGGTGTGGGGTCTTCCTGAACTGCTAAGAATACCACACGCATGTTTTGCATGGATTCGATGAAGTTATTGATATGATTTTGAGGAATACTATATTTAATTACTGACTAAGTGCAATCTCCAAATCTTGGGCAGTAACAGGAGGACTTCATCGCGTAACAACGCTTATTCCGAGTATGTCCCAAACATGTTTAATGGGATTAATGCCAGGAGAGCATACTGGCTACTCTATATGCTGTATTGCTTCAGTTTCAAGTAAGTACACCGCAAAACGAGCTGTAGAAATTCTTGCATTATCTCACATTTAAAGAAATATGTTATCAATGGCTGCTAAGCGTAAGGCCGGATCTCGTCTGCATACCTTTGAGCCATTAAATTGTCATTTCGAATTATATGCAGCTCACTAAGTCCTTTCTATGTTGATTTCAGTAAATAACATCATATCAGCTCGTCTGAAATGAGATAGTTCATGAAAGAATATAGGTTTATTTTGAATTCCCTTTTCTCGCCCTACCAGAACACACTCTTCACTAGTCTGTAAACAACACTTGACTTTAATTACTTTGCGTTCAATCACGATGTTGAGAAGCCTACTTTCTTCGAGTGTCTTGCTGTCAAAGGAATACACGCCATTGGCCTACGGATGTACAGATCATCCGCATGAAGCCGTTTCTGGGTTGTTTGGCGTGAACACTGTCGTCCTCTTTTAAAAAGAAAATGTCTTGGAATATGTGTAATATTTCTTGCTCTCTCTCAAAGAGCTATTAACAGGATATATAGGAATGGAAGACATTGTCCAAGCAGCCGTCGAATATGCTCTGTTTCTTAGAGTTGATTCTACAGTCTTCCAAAGACATTTCTTGCCATTCCAACAGCGTCCGCTAGATTCTTTGTGTTTTCCCGGATTCCAATCCCCTGATAATATGTCAAGCTTTGGATTCCGGCAGAGCACATTTTCGTGAAATTTTCCACAGTCAATTTTTTCTCAAAAAAACAGCGAAAAGTTTGAATTTCACCACTGAGGCAAAGCAAAACAAGAATTTTCACGAAATCGAGATTTCTGCACTTATAACCTTTTTTTTTCTGGTTTTGCACTTCATGAAATTTGGTTTGCTTGCACACGAATCTTTCTTCTTATGTTTTATGTTACTCATTAGGCCATGGATGTTCTATTTTATGGTAGTTGTTAGAAGAAATGTTTACGTAATTTCGTTAAAACTATGTGCTCACCTAATTTTTTGAGCCGCACAGTTACATTAATAAGGTATGAGTTAAAAAAAAAAAAAATGTTCATACATTCCAAACAAGATGCGCAAATTCATAAATTCGTTTTATTCTTAATTTCAAAAATACATTAAGAATAAACCCAAATGAAATTATAATTTTTTCGTGTATATTACAATTTTAACATTAAGAAAAAAAATGTTGAAAGGTTTTTTTAAACAAATAAATTCCTTCTTTAATACAAACAAGCTTTTTCAAAATAAAATAAATAAATAAATAAAAAAATTTAGATTGGCATATATATATATATATATATTATTATGAAAAACTTTGACATATGACTATTTTGTAAAAGGTCGTTATATTTAGTGCATAAGCATAATAAGCCCAGAGTTGGAAATGTATTTATTCTTAACAGAATGTAAGAGCACAAAATGTGGATTCAGTTGGAAGTAACTTGTTTATGAGTTTAGAGCTATTTTTCGTCTTTTAATGGATAAGATATATATTCCTTACTCAAGCAGATGTTTTTTTATACTTACTTTTTTATACTGTGTATGGCATTGCAAATTATTCGATGAGACAAATTAGCGTAACAAAAGATTATGTTTCATTTAACTTTGCGTTAAATTCGATACATGAATAGGAGAATCTGCTTGGAATAAAAGGGAAATAGCATCGATAAATATGTTTTAAGTTTGAGAATAATGTAATTTAGATGCTGGTTTGCACAATTGTGAGTGTGCGTTTGTGCATGCGTATGTGTGTTCGTGCATGTGAGTATGCGTTTGTGCATTTGATATTTGTGGTTGTGTGTGTGAGAGTGTTTATGTGTGTTTTTAATATGAGTGTGTGTTTATGTGTGTTTGTGCAGGTGAGTGTGTGTTTCTGCGTGTGAGTTTGTGTTTGCGTATATGTGTGTCAATAATGTAAACAACAAAGTAGATGTAACAAAGTTTATGTAAATTTTTGTTTTAGATGCCTATTTTTTTAACATTTCAATTCAGGAGAGTAAAATATTATTGAAGATAGATCTTATGATTTTTTTTGAATTGATAGTTATAGTGAACTGCAAAAACTATATAATAAAATTATAAGTATGACCTATTCCATTCTTTCCCAAAAAGAAGAATTATAAAATCTGATTAATAGGGAAGAACTATTTATTCCTTCAAATAAACTATAAAATAATGAAGTGAAAACCATTTCGGCAAATTCTTAGAAATCTATTTTTTTAACATCACTCCAGTGCTCCAAATATTATTTGTTAATAGTTTAATTAAATGAAAAACAAAATTTCTTATAAACTATTATGTTCTCTTCATTACAGTTCACATCCATTTTTACATAGCATATGTACAAACATGAGTACTTGACTTTAATAATAAAATGCAAAAATAAGTACATTGCTGGCCACATAAAATGCAACATCAAGAAGGACCTTTGGTCCTTCTTGATGAAGCGAAATGAAGCTTGATTCACAGCGAAATTTATTTTGCAGATAAATTCAGAGTTCAAAGTTAGAAAAGTACACGCTCTTGTGAGACGTGTCGTTGATAACAAAATCAGTAGTTAATGTAGCCACTAGTGTTGGCTATAACCAGTGCAAAACGCTTCAGCATAGAATCAAAGAGACTTTGGATGTATCCTTTTGGTACAGCAATCCATGCGGCTTCCACAAACTGCCAAAGTTGTTCTGGTGTAGAAGCAGGCGGTGCACCCGGGGCCAGTTGTTGCGTAAGCATGGACCACACGTTTTTGATTGAAGATGGATCGTTAGAACAAGAAGGCCAAGAACGCAATTAAATAAGGTGAATAAAGAAGAATTCTAGAACTTTGCGTGACAGGTGTGGCCACTCATCATCCTGTTGGAATATGGCTGATGGCAATTATTGAATGCATATTAGGATTACGAGCTCCAACGCCTCAAAAATGTAGTACTGGCTATTCATTGTACCAGTATTGCGTACTAGACGGGTGCGGCAAAGAAATTCAATACCACCGCAAGCCATGATACATAGTACAGGACCACTGAAGTGATGTATAACGCAACAGTTCAGCAGTCTCTCACCACGGGTCTCCAAATTTGAATCCAGCAATCGTGATATTGCAGGTAGAAGCAGCATTCGACAGTAAACATGATGTGTTTCATTCCGTTCCGCTTCAAGATGAGTTCCAGTCAAGAGCGAACAAGGCAATGGTCGCCTTTCGAATGGTCAAATGATATGAGCGTACACCGAATGATGCTTAACAGCTTTAATATGTTGTGCTATAGTTCGTGATGTGGCTGCGCCATTCATCAGTGCCATGTGCAGATTCCGCTTGTCATCACGGGCAGGGTTTCAACGAGGTGGGTGTGATCGGCTTCGTCGATCCAACATTTTCTACTGCATCCAGCGATGAAATATCCACAACAGAGTTGCTTGGTTTTGGCCAACAGGTTGAGTGATTTCTCAGAAGGTTAATCCACAATCTCTATAGGCTACTATTCTTTCTCAGTCGAATTCAGAAACTTGGTTGAAAGAGACTCGATGCATTCCAGGAGACATAGGTAAACGGCGTACTAAAAAAAAAAAAAACCCACGAAAAAGCAATTGCCGTACTTCACATCCCCAATCTGCTCTCCCGTTATATAATGCGTGTGGGTGGCTCTATGATCGCCCGTAATGTTCGTCTGCGCTATAACGCTAATGATTTGCATATTTCATCGCCATTAACGCAAGATGTAAATTTCACATTATTTACATTTTTCTTTAAGGATGTTGCGTTTTGTGTGGCCAGCAGTGAATAATTATATGGAATTTCTACTTTTGAATTATCTTCTTCTGAAAGATTATATTCTTTATTCTAGTACTTTATACTTCATTATGTCTAGATCACAAATGAACATGCGTTGCATAAAACATGATGTATTGTATTACTTACAAATTTAGAGAGGGTTTTGAGTTAACCCTTAATACTTTTCCCTCTAATAAAACTAAATATAATTAACCACTAAAACTGAAAGAAAATAGAAAAAAAAATATTTACATGACTGCAAATACTGTAGCCAAAGAAACAGTTAAAAAAAGCAGAAATTTAAACCATTTTCTTAAGTTTAATTTAAAAAAAAAACATTTTAAATCTGTTTAAAAGCATGCGTTTCATATTTTTTCTCTTGAGATATCTTAAGATCTTTGATAAAAGACAGTCGCAGTAAACAAATTAACCACCTCCTTCATTTTTATGCTTTATATGTGAATTTTACTTTAAACAGTTAGCTCTTAATAGATGTTATTAAAAAAATAAGTGTGGTTTAAGCTGAGATATTTTTTTAGTTGCACATATTTTTTAAAAACATTTTACCATTCAACGTTATTAGTTTTAGTGCTATAATATAAACTGTATTTTTTGAGCGATTTTATTCCATGAAAAAAAAACTTTGTGTTAAACAAATTGTATAAAAAATAACATTTAAAAAGTACAAGGAGAAAAACTATCCATCGAATATAAATTTGAGGGAAAAAATCACTGAACAAACATTTTGGGTTGTGAATATTTTTGTATCTTTTCAGAAGAGTAAGGGCATATTCAAAAGATGTTGAACATTTCAGGAACTGTTTTAATTCATAAAAAAGTATTGGAACATTTTTTACTTGAATGTATCTTTCAAGAATTTTATCTCAGTTTCCAATTATAATGAAACTTTAATTATATTCATATGAAATAGAAATTTTTTTTAAAAAAAGATTTATGAAATTTAATAATTGATTTTTTTTGTGCTTTTCTTTATCTTTCTATTCTGAATCATTTTTATTTCACATATTCTTTTCACTAGCATTTATATCAAGTTGAAAGAACAAAGTGTTTAATGAGTTTCTTTAAAAAGGAACATTTTATTTGTTTTCCTTTTAATTTAAAAGAACATAAAAATATTATCATTGTAAAGGCAGCTTAAAAAATTAATCACTAGTTATTTCATTTTTCAAATATAATCTACTTTTTTAAGTGGCATTGCTAAATTTGATAAAAAAAATGCATCCAAATCGTGAATCATGTTTCTTGTAATTTCTTTAAGGACATTAGCTCGAAGAAAATAAATGTTCACTTCAAATTCATTACGGGCTCTGAGAAAAAAAGGACAACGAAAAAGGACTGTCAATTATTAAGCAAAATGAATTGATATTTAATTTTATGCGAATACCTTTATTTTTAGAAATATGGGTATAATTAATTTATCTTTCTTTTACTTTACAAAAATTTTACTCTAAAAAATTTTTACTTTTCTTCTTTTCACAATTGTATTCCTACACCTCACATCAATCCTAAAGCATTTGTCCAAGTAAACCAGTTGTCAATGGGTTATTTTTCATCGATGTTAGAGGTCATATAGCACGTCTCTAGTTTTCTCCTAAGAAAGATACATCTAAAATTTATGTTTATACCGAATTCTTATTGAATAGAATGGGGGGTCTCTTAACCCTCTACAAGGCGTGCTTCAAAAAATTCTATTCATAAGCACGTGTCATTTATCAATAGCATCACCTCATGCTTAGTTGGAAGATGACTTAATCACTTTATTGGTGATATTTGGCTTTGAAATATATGTCACACAAATTTTTATTTAAAGCAGAATCATAAATTCAGATATTTAAAAGAAAAAACATCAAAAAGACGATGGTTAGTTATCACTGTGTCACCACTGTTTACATTTTGAGATGCCGTGTAGCAGTCTTCTGAAATCACTTTACAATGTTCAAGGGACATTGGGAAGGAACAAGGAATTTTTCGTATACTATATTACCAAATTTTAATAATCTTTTTTGATGTCCTGACAAGAGGGAATAATAGCTTGCTTTCCAAGTTCCTGATGATGTTTCTCTTGGTTTTTCGCCTTGGAGAGGACGTTATATATCAGATACGTCTTCAGTCCTGAGTCGAAATGAAAGAGGTAGGTCAATGTTACACTCAGGCCTCTGCTTCTTCCCCATGTCTCGCAGGTGACGCAGATGCCCTTTCAAAAGTCCGTGACCTAGTTTTTTCTAGATATGTGCGCGAGGATCTGACTGATTGTGATTCCCATGTAGATATTTTTGGAGTTTATTCCAGCCACATTGAGGATTGAATAAAATACAGTCACTAGCTAGGCACGCGGCATGTCTCAAATGTATCTCAAACTCCAACAACAACAAACAAAAACAAAAAAAAACTCAAACCAAAAAAAACAAAATACTTGTTTCGAATTATTTTTACATAAAACTGAAAACTGCACTATTTTACACTGGAGAAAAAACCCCAAAGTCAACGAAATAGTAGACATTCATAAAAACAGACGTTGTTGGGCTAGCTGCATCTATGAGATTCAATTGCCCCTACCACCTGAAATATGAAGAGATCACCCTAGTATTTGACACTGAAACCTCAGGTGTGTGACGAAAGGCAGATAGAATAAGAAGGGGTATGTCTTAACCCAACCGTGTGTACACAGCACCGAAACTATTTATACTATGCATCTGAGATAATCGCGCACCTAATAAAGGGTTAATATTTTTCCTACTTCTCTGTTGATGTTCTGTGCATCATATTAAAGGGGCTACTCGGTGATTAGAATTGAGCAGGCATTATATTCTTGAATACCCATATTTTGGGTGTAACATCTTAGAAACAGCAACCCTCCAAAAATGAGTATCTGGGGCTTCATGGATTTCCTTAAACCACTGAAAGACTACTTGAGCCCTGTTACACTTCACTGTATTGGACAAATTTCAAAGTTCATTGGTTCATATGATATTAAGTCAAATATTGCAGTCTTTTCCTTATGGCTTAGGTCCCCCTCAAATTGTTTCCATAATTCATACTGATCTAAACTTAGACTGCAATGTGGTTACTGCAATGATTCAAGAATGCAGATAATTCCGTATGTCAATTTATAATTCAGTTTTTAATGGATTGACATTTAACTTATCACTTTCATTCAATTAAGCTTTTCAATTTTTTTTAAAAATTAACATCACGTAATGAAGCTATACCGGGAGCTATTGTCAACGGACATAATAATTTTGCACCCCCTAACCCAACCCAATTTTGAAGACTTCCATACCAAGCCAGCATTAAGTCTTTAAGTTTTAACGAATTTCTCATGCATCAGAATCGGTGCACGACGGGTCTTCAGAATGAACCAGGTCTAGATGCCCCAATGTGTCAATGCCGACCGTAAGTATGTGATCCTCTGACCACTTGGCTACCCTGACACCAATGAAGGCTGCATACAAATATCACGATAAGTGCTGAAGTAAACGTAGAAAATAATTAATGTTTATTTTTCTCTCTAAATGCTATACTCACATGTTAGCTCACATAATAAGCATTAAAAATCCACACCTGTATTTGAAAGAATTAGTTGTTCAGTAAGTTTTGGTAAATTAATTTAAATATAATGATTTTCTTATTATTATACCTTGATGAACTTATCAATATATTAAATATTGTATTAAACATTTCTCTCCAAAACGTACATGAAATATTAAAGCTATTACTGATATAAAATCGCTCGTACAACGTTACAAGGATTTCAGAATTATTTTGATAAAAAAAGTATGTAAAATATTTCTTAGCCTTTGGACAATAAGAAAACTTCCAGTTTTCTTCAGATTACATAATATTCCAGTATTTTTCTGATACACTGTTATTTTTTTTGAGTTAAATCATTTACAGTATATGTTATCCCTTATGAAATTTCCAAAAATTAACATACACTAGGTGATATCTTTCTCCATCTATTCCTAGCTTCAGTCAAAAAAAAAAAAAATAAATAAAAAAATTAAATAAATAACGAATCATAAGTTAATCTAATTAAAATAACGTCCACTAAATCATCTTAAAGAAACTTCTAGTTATTACTGAATTACCCTAGACGTACTGGAGATATGTATCCATGAAGCACTCAGAATCTTTTCTTCAGAAGAATATTTCCTAATGAACAATGTTCATATAATTCTAAAGAGGATTATTTTTATCATAGGAATTCTTATTTGAGTTTAGATATGTATACTAGTTACTTCTCTCTATTGAGATAATTATAGAGTAAGAATGTTTAGTTTTTTTTTCCAGGTCGTAATTTTATCAAGTAAAAGAAAGTAAGCTGTTGTGTGCTTAGTTAATATTTAAAAAAGAAGTAAAATTATTGTGTTATTTATAGAAATATCTAAGTATTTCAACGAGTACTTAAAAAGCATGCAATTGTTAAAATATGGCGAAGCTCAAACTTGAGTAGGAAAGAATAAGCTATGCCAAAATATTTAGATGTTATCGATTTTCGAGCGATTAATTTCATTGTTCTTAAATTTATTAGAATTCTTCACACGCTCCAAATCCTGATGTAAGGACCTTTGAAAATGTTGCGAATGTAATGCGATTGCTAAACTCTATTTTATTTCATTTAACTGTGACGATCTAAATGAAATATAAGAAGAGAAGAGAAATAAATCTAACAAAAGAATGACATCCAGATTCTTCCACTCTTTCCGGAACTCCCTAGATGCTCATTGATTGGCTGCAAATACGTGACTTGGCGACTTAATTCTCTCGAAATATCTTGATGAATAAGGCGATTGCAAATGGACGATTTAACAAAGAGTCTTTTTCACAGAATTTCATTCAAATTAAAATGAGAATTGCGGTTTTTTGCCACCAAGGCAGCCATAGAAATAAGGTTGAAAAAATATGGAGTTATGAATTTGCTTTAAAAATAAATGGAAAGAATTAAGACAGGAGAATAGCTTCATGGTTGCTTAAAATGGCTTAGATATTTCTTAATAATGCTCAGAAAATTGCTTAAATGTGTTAAGGTATCCGGATACCATAAAACCATGAATTTTACCAAAAATTTACAATTTTTTTTTATGGTCTTTTTTGTATGTCATCTAATTAGCTTTAGAAAAATTCCACCTTTGTTATTTTCCATTCACTAGAACATAAGCTACAATGTTTATGTAAAAACAGATTCCACTATTTTAAAAAAAAACAGGATATCATATTTTACAATGTGTTTATTTTGAAAATGTTTAAACTGGGATGGTGATTGCTGAAAAAGATTTGAAAATAATTAACTGAATTTTTTTGCGTATGTCCTGTATAATAGTAGAAGTATTTTAATCTTTATCAATCACAGTTTTATTTCAAAAATTACTTTCTCTTATGTGTCCCTTACGTCCTTTACAAGACATATAAGTCATACGTTTTAAGCAATTTAACATAATAACTAAGATAAGCTCTAGTTTTTGTAAAAATTAAAATATATCCTACCCTGAAGGCCATTTAAAATGAATAGCAAGGCAGCACATCAAAATTGAAAATTTTTTCATAAACTGTTTATGCAGTTTTTGGCACATTTTTACCCATTTTTTCTCAATTTAGTAATAATAATTTCATTTTCTCTTCATAATGTTAGCATATTTTTCTTAAAATGTTCTAAATAAATGTAAAAACCTCAAAAATTCCCCATACCTCTTTTAAAAAAATAAATAAATAAAAAAATAAATAAATAAAAAAATTTGTCGCAAGTAATTGGATTCCTTAAGAATACAAGTTCTTCATTTTAGGGTTGTTTATTTGAATTACATTAGGTTTCGTTTATTTGCTTATGATAAAGGAAATAAAAAAGTAATGTATAAAATCCATTCGTTACATTCAATCGAAACAACAGTCATTAAGAGGTATCGAATATAAGTTTTGAAAACTTTATGAATACGGCATGCAAATCTGTCATTTTATGTTTAAATATATAATATTTAATCTCGAAAATTGTGACAAGAGAGAGAGAGAGAGACAAAAGATATTTTGATTATATATATATATTTGTGATCTGCATGCAGTTTTAAAGAATGTTTAATTATAATTCCTGCGAAAATATTTGACTTATGTATTAAATAAATTATTATTTACCTACTCCACCATTCAGATAATTCAGGATTTCTTTAAAAGGTGATTCACAAAATTTTAATCTCTACGTAATCATGGAACAATCAATTTCAAAAGATAAATTGATTTTAAAAAGTAAATCCTTTAATTTTTGCGCGCGCGTTTTATATATTGACATTTTTTTGTGTGTTAATTCTTTTAAAATATTCCTAATGTAATTTTAAATTAGTATTACATCTCTTAAGTACTTTTCTTGAAATTAATGAAATACTTTACAGGACAACGTGTGTGTTTAATTTAATTTCAAAGAAATGAAACTTTGTATTTCATCTTGCAATAATATTTTTGTTAAAATTTAAAAAAAAAGAATTTTAAAATTTTTATGTATTTAAATATCGAAGTGTTTTTCCAAATTATTCAAATCAAGTTTTTTTCAAATTATTTCAAGCAAATCTTCGTTCAGTTTATTTTCTATTTTCATTATTTTGATTTTATAATTTTTTGTAAATTTTTCATTTCTGTATTCTTGTAACTTCTTTGTATTGGTTTTGTTTTTTAATTGTTTCACTTTGTAATGTATTTTGTCTTTATAACTTATTTGTTAGTGTTAATTCATTATTTTGTAACATTTGATTTGTTATTTACTTTTTTATTTTATTTATCTTAATTTGCTTACTTTGCTTACTTCTGCAACTCCCGTGTGATACTTGTTGTCCACTGGAATTATTTTATGTCTTCTATAAAATAGAAAAATAAATAATAACACATTTTTTTATTTCTTTCAAAATATAACTACAAATGAAAAATTTAAATTTAAAAGGGAATTTATGATATCATAGTTTTAAATTAAATAGTTTTATTCTTAAATAAGGATTCATGTTTTTCATTTGCGGAGTATTTTGAACCGATATGTAATTCAAAACTTTTTAGCAGTGTTAAAAGTTAGAATAATCAAAACAAGTTCAATAAAAAAAGTATGCAAAGGAACTGCCTGGTTAGTTATAACAAATACGAAAGCCTAGCATTGAAATCACAAATGTATTAATGCCTCATTAGTTAATAGATGAATGATTGATGATACAAATTATAAACATGGTTAAATAATACATTCTTAATTTTTTTAAAATTTATTTAATACAAAATTTAAAAAAAATCCTTAATTTTATAGCAACCCTAAAATGAATTAAGATTGAAAGTAATACACAAAATGTCAAAGGAATGAATTGTTTAGTGTAAATGATCATTTAGTCTCCGTAATTTCTCTATATCTCTGAATATGAAAGCAGTGGGGAACTATTATTATCATTTAATACTTAAAAATTAGTCAAGTCAACTGCATACATACGAGGTGTGACACAAAAAAGAGACTGGTCCAATAAATCATTGTAATTATCGAATCAGTTCTCCGTGACATTGCCACATTGAAAGTAGTTCCCTTCAGTATTCACACACCTCTTCATTCGGTGTTGCTATTGATGTTTTCTGGAGCGAGGTTTTTGGAAGTCCATTCAGGAGAATGCCACATCACAGTAACGTTTTTGCTGGTCAGAAACTGCTTGCCAAACAGGGCCGTTTGAGCAGGAATATTGTCTTAGGGCAACAGTCAACCATTTCCCCCCTCCCCCAGTTCCAGCCTTTTTTCCCCCTAATTTTTCCAGGAAGGGGTTTTTGTACTTTAGTGTAGTAGCGTTGATTAGCAGTCTGACTACTGATGTGAGTGGGGGCCTTTTCATATCACAAATTTTGACATTGTTTTAGTGATTGATTGCTGCCCTTGGGCGCCCTGCACGTTCATCATCTTCGGCCCTACCCCTTTCACCTGAAAACCGTTTATGCATTCAAACACATGTGCACGAAGTAAAGTGTCATCTCTATAAGCCTCGGTTGTTATTTGAAATGTTTTCGTGGCTGGTTTCTTAAGTTTCACAAGAAACTTCCTGTCGATACGACATTTTTTCTGGCAAAATGCAGTTGCACGCGTTCGCTCAATGATTCAGTACTCTCAGCTGGCGTGATCGGTTGAAGCGAAACTAGCCACATGGATAGAGGATGTACTTGGGATGACGACACCAAACAGTTGTTGCCAACTCCACTCTTTTTTCAATCTACACATTTAGTCTCTTTTTTTTGTGTTACCCCTTGTATATATATTCACAATACATTTTTATAAACATATTAAATTCACAATATGCACAAAAGAAAATTATTCCCAGATTATTAATGCTTTAATGTTGAATAAGTCATTAAGTATAGTAAGCAAAAAAAGTTATACTGTATTGTAATTCTTCTGAACAATTACTGAGGAAATTGTTCCTACAGTAGTTATATGCTGAAAATAATAATAAGAAGAAAAAAAAAACCTTTCTTCAAATTCTCCCCCCTTAAGTGTCTATATAACAAAGGTTTCAATAAATGCCTTACTCTATTATTTTAAATGAAGCAAATGTTTCTTATCTATTACATATCGTTGTGATGTTTGTAAATTTTATAAAATATCACTTTATTTAGTTTAAATTACCAAAAATGTTAAGTTCCTTAGAAGAAGTATTTATAATTTGTAGAGTAATAAAAAAACCTTAACTATATCGTAAAATAATTTCAATTAAAATCCACATTTATACAGTTTAAATATAGAAATTGTGTAATTTTATTTTTTATTAAATTAATTTTATCACACGATCTGTTGATTTTACCGCTGTATGCATCATTTGATTAATATTAAATTGTTTTAAAGTAATTGTACATGTCAATGATTTTCACGACTTCATATGAACTTTGAACATCTGTACTTAAATAGCACTTTTATTAAACTATTTTAAGCATTTTAAAATATATTTAACAAATAATATATCAATGAACATTTTTAAATTGAAGTTCATAATATAATAATTTCTAAAGGAATTCATAAAAAAATGAATCATAAGACAAGGATTATCAGTACCTAGAATTTAAAGCGTTTTAATTCAATATCTGTGTTCAAAACCCTTCAATACAGAATTAATTTTAGTGTAAAATTAGTTTACCACACGTAGAAAAAAAAAATTCAAATATTTCAATAATTTAAGACAAAATTTTAGTATAGCAAAGTACATAATATTATTTAAATATCCCTTTCAGTGGTGTCCAAATGCCCTTATGAAAAAAATAAATAAATAAAAATAAAATAAAATAAAAATGAGTACCCTATCTTGGTTGAGTTTTGTTAAAAAAAAGTAAATATATATATATATATATATATATATATAAATGACATGTTTTGGGGTCAGAAACAGACTTAGTTTTAAAAAAGGTCTTTATTCTAGCATGAGTACATCTCTTCTGACGCACGAGGCAGAGAGGAAAAACAACGCTACCGAAAGTCTTAAGTGGATTAAACACTTAAAACACCGATCGCGGTATTCATGAGTGCTCTTGAAAGTTAATGCTGACATATAGGGCTATTAAATATAACGATCTGGAAATAGACATGTTTACTGGCTAGGCCATATGTTCGGAAGATATAAATGGGTGATAAGTTTGATACTTGAAAAGGTGAGGAGAAAAAATAAAAGTGAAGTGCTAGATAGGGAATTTAATTTTTAATCTAATTTAATTATATATATATAT
>BMAV01023417.1:0-13738 GCA_019973955.1 Trichonephila inaurata madagascariensis | reverse complement strand
TTTCAAATACATATACATTTATGTTCTGATAATGTATTAATGTCAGTCTTGCACACAAAGGATTTTATAACAATATTCCAAATTCTTTATAATCGATAAATTTATCTTAAAGCACTTCGTATTATTTCTTTCATATATGTCGTGGGAAATAAAGTGTTATTTAGTTTCAATGCAGTAATTTTTAGTACAAAATACCCCTTATTCGATTGACACTAAAGTAAGAAAATATTCACGCAGACGTACAACAAACAGAAAAAAAAAAGGAGAAAAAGTCTTCATCATCCACCATTTTCTCTTCATATCTCATCCGAAAAGTTAATTCACGTTCTTTTAACGACACGAGTTTCTGAGAACAAATGTCTGCAGCCAATCATCAGCGGTATCTGAACGTTTTTTCGCCATCCCAACAGATGGTGTTAATGAAAAGAATCATCAGAAGCTCGGGGGAGGAGGAGGAGGAGAAAGTCCCATGTTCTATCCATCGGAGATTTTGATTATTAGATTTCCCAAAATCTCTGTACGAGATGATTTCTCGTTTACGAAGTACAAATACAGAAATCATTTGATGTAAAGCGGTGTAAGTTGAAACGTGTAAGGAAACTTGACTACTTGATGTACTTTCATTAGGTTCTCTTTAAATAACTCTGTTTAAGTTGTCAAACTTTTTCAAACAGCTCATTTGTTTACAAGCCTTTGAGTGTTCATAATAATAAGTATTAAAAAATGTCGATAAAATAAAACACTAGGTTGCATAAGCTACTGGATTTAATTTTTAGGCTGAGAACCAAAATATGAATAAAATATAAGTACCAGCATAGTGGATATTGAGGACTTTTCTTTCCCTATAAAGTTCAAGCAAAATGTTATATAATTTCCGTTATTTTAATAGTCCATACTGACTTTCTAGAAAGCTAATCAGAATTTTCAATAATGTTTAGACACATGTACGGGGAATGCGAATATATATATAATATGACTTGGAATGATTCTAAAAGGACGTGTATGTGATTGATAAAAACAATGAAAGGTGCAGCCGCTTATGATAAGATGGCTTATTGTACATATTCAACAAAACTTTCTGTAGCCCAAGCTATGACTTGAGCGAAATCATATTTTAAGCGTTGATTGTGGGAGAGCACCGTTCGTCCACGTGTCTGGAGTAAGTCTGCCAAAGTAAAAGTATTTTTGCGGCAGGTGGGTTGAGTTTTACAGGGTAGGAAGTTCACCACCTCAACTGAAACATAAATTGCTGGGGATTCAGGATATACTCCCACACACACAAATACGTACATACATACATACATGTATATATATATATATATATAAATCATCTGACCCAAATGGAATATTATTATGAAGTAGGAATAAACCTGATATATCGGATCTCAATCCTTGCCTTCAGAAAAAATTTATACATAACAATGCAAGAAAAATAGTAGAAAAAAACCAAGATTGAGAAAACATTTACGCTTAAATATAACACGAGTCAAATTATATTAACAAACTATTAATCAAAAAAAGAATAACTCTTGTACAGATGGTCAGAGTTAAAAAATGATGCACATAATAAACAAACATGAATTTAATAATTTACAAAAATCATTTTCATGTACATGATGCACGTAGTACAAAAATTGCCAGATTGAATTAAGTCATTTTGTGATATGGGATTAGAATTCGAAGATATTTTTATTTATGGCGCACGCTGTATTGTGATTTTGTGATTATTAGTAGTTTAAAAGAAGTGAAAGTGTAAGAATTGAAAAATTGTACATTTTTATAATATATTATTTATACTATTGGTATGAGTGACTTTTATAATTTATTATTTATACTGCAAAATTGGATATATATATACTTTGATTGTTCAATAAAAACTTAAAAATGTTTAGTTTAAAGGCTACTTTTTTTTTAATATAAATGCTGCTTTTAAAATAATTTTTCGGCATTTAATTATAGATCTAAAATATCTGCGATATTTATATCAAAATTGGCTCTCGTTGAATTTCTGTACTGTGTATAAAAATGAAATTTAGGAAAATAATTTAAGCTCTTACCAAAATTAATTAATTCATCCATACATCTCAACATGTAATTTAAAATCTTTTTTTTTTTTTTTTCCTTTTTAAAGAAATGAAGATAAATATCAGCCATATTATAGCTGGCTGGTCAATTCTTCTTGAAGCTTCTTAATTTTCTGACGAAGATATCCATCGTGTAAAATATGGGACTTTTTCCGTACTATTTGAATAATTTTATTATATTTTTTATATTGTATTAATTTATATTTAAAGCATATTTAATACAAATGTGTTTGTGAAAATGTTAATCATGTAATGCCATAATGATAATAGTTACATATATATAGTTAAAATTCTCTACTATAGAGAGATTAATAATCAACAATCGAAAAAAACCGAAATTTTAAGATAAACTACACATAAGATTTCAGAAAGGATACATTAGAAACTATAAAATAAAAAAAAATATTTTTGGATGCTAAAATATTATAAATACTGCTGACTTAGGATAGTTTTCATATATATGAAATAATTTACATAAAAGTGGGGTTGAAAATTTTGTTTGGACAGTCAACTTTCTCCCTTTCTTTTAATAATACTGAGCAAAACCCTATAGAAAATAATGGAAAAGAATATCTAAATCCATTGCAAGAAAAAAGGTAATATATCTGAAAATAGTACTCAAAAATGCATAGCCCACACGAAATCTGAGTACAATAAACAAGTTATGGCCAGATTCTGGACCCAAATACAGATTCAAAGCATGGGGAGGGCTGAATAGTAGCATTAAGCAAAGGTATGAAAAAATAGAAATAAAATAATTAAATTTTGTGTATAAATATTACCAATATTTGTGGAACACTAGGATTACAAATGTATTTGAATATTGAAAAAAAATACTATGGTTAATACAAAACTAAGCGAACAAGTAATTTTATCAAAATTTTGAATATGCAGACAAATACATCTATCTCGGAAAAATGATAAATATATACTGAGGAATTTTAATCCTTACTATTTAGAATTCCTTTATGGAAATAAATATTAATAAAATTAATTGGGTATTTTCGAATTAAGCAATATTTAGTGAAATATTTATAGGCTTTTAAAATTTTTTTCTGATTTTTTAAACAAGAAATCTATTGTGCTGGAAGATATTAATAATAATATTTCTGAATATAGAGACATGTACATTGCTCTCCCAATGAGGTACTTTTAAAAAGTTGGATTTATATTATCTTTTGTCATAAATTTTAGTAATTATATCATTACCTTTAAATTTGATTTCTATATCAGAGGGAAATTTGCTTCGTAATTGTTAATAGTTGTCTGTATTAAATTAAGATATTGTGGATAAAAGCTAGTGTTAGGTTTGAAATTGTCTTGCTTGTCAAAATAATTAATACTATCTACTTAACGAAACATGAAAAATTAAAAATTATGTATGAAACTATTTTAAAAATAATGTAAATATAAATTGGCAGGACATCTGCTAGTTGGGCCACCTTGTAGAAAACTTTAAATGTTTTTATAAAAATTTTCTTTATAATATATATAGTTTTCATTTAGTACAAACCTAAGTAATGAACAAAATCTATCATAATTAACATTTTTATATAAATTATCTTTATGTAATTTTACAAGTATTTTTACCATCTCATCAATATTAATAAACTTGAAAAGATCTTCAAAATATATAATGAAAATATATATTATAATAGTTATTATATAAAATAATTTAAAACGTTTTTTTTTTATTATTAATATTCCTATAAAATAAATTCAGACATAATCGATTTCATAGCAAAATCTAGTTTACTTACACTTTAAATGTTAGAATTTTTATATATTTAAATAGTTATTTTTACACTTTAATTGAAAACAATGATTTAAACATATGTAAAATGCAAATAGTAATTATAAGCATATATATTGACATTTAAAAATCATTTCATTTGTCTTATTTTAATTTTGTAAAATTATTAATATTTTGTTATTTACTTATGCTTTGCTTTTTAAGCAACATTTTTAATTGATATATTTATTAAAGATTTATGTCTTTTAAGTTTAAGCAAATAACTCATGTATGGAAAAAATAACACCTACATGTTAAATAATTCATTCCATGTTTTATTACTACTTGTGTAATTTGGAAACGAATTCTTTTTTACAATGATTCAATAACTTTTCTTGCATTTAAAATTTGATTAGTTCAGTTGTGAGCCCGAAATGAAAGATAAATTATCTGCCTTTTTCCTACACTTAAATTTGATTACATTATTAGAATTATTGTAAAATGGATGCGAAGTAATTTTGAAGCATTTATATAAATAAGCTGTTCATTTACTATGCGAAATGTATGAAGATTTTTATTTTTCGTCCAGATTTATGTTAGCAAATTTCGAATCTTTATTCCGAGTTGAAGTTGAGAATGAACTGTGGAAAAATTAATTTTCATTTCCTTCTTAATATCAATTAATGCAAACTATTATTTTCTAAAATGTGTCATTGAATAAAATATAAATTGTAAATAGTCATCAATAGTAGTAGCGATAAAACAACGTAGGCACGAGAATATATTTAATTAGATATTTGACTTACAATTCGAATATCATTAATAATCATATTAAATGCTATAAAAATGTTGCGCAAAAAATTATTATAATTTGACCTGTAAAAATAAAAACACATGTCATGATTGGAATTTAAGCATGTTTCATTGTAAAACGGCATTTCAAATCCACTTATTTTGCATTAAAGCATCATATGAAAATTGTACATGAAATTTCATTGTTTACAAATGCAGATATAGTACATAATAAATTATAGTTTAAAAAAGAAACTAAAAAATAGTGAATAGAACTTAATAACTGTTATAGTGAATAGAACTATAAAGTTAAAATAATAATAATAATAGTTGTTATTATAAGAATAAATTGATTAACGAGAAAATCAATGTCATTGGGATAAAAGCGGGGGGGGGGGTTCTATATTAAGTGTTATAATTTTTTCTAGTTCTATTTCGAATTGCTAAATTAGTGTAAAAATGTAATATAAAGCACCCTACACTTTTACCATACCGACATTAATTTTCTCGTTAGTGATTTTATTCCTATATTAAGAATTATTATTATTATTATTATTATGTGGAATTATGTGGCTCCTGGAATTAGTCTTGCTCTTCAGTGGATATTAATGGGTCTGAAAGGTATTTATTCTCTCCGTTTACGGCGCCTCGGATGAGTCCAATATCATTATATCCATCCCGTCTCTATAGATACAGGTCAAAGTGTGTTATGAAGAAACATTAAATGTCAATCCTATTATCACCTTTTAGATGTATTGCTATAATGTTTATTCGTATCATCACTTCCAAACATAGTGCTTTATCAAAATAATATATATATATATATATATATATATATATATATATATAGCAATTAGGACACAAATTTATCACGTATTGCTAAAATGTTAATTCGCATCATCACTTCTAAACGTATTGCTTTATAAGAATAAAAAACATATTTAGCAGTTAGAAGATAAATTTTATTATTCAGATGCACGAGTCTTTTTTTTTTTTTATTTCCATTTTCAATAAACCTTCGCACCCACTCTACCCTTTTTCACATAAAGAACATTTTTTTTTATTTGTAATAATCATAAATTCGCCAAATCTGGAAATGGCAGATGGAATTAGTCACCAAATCTGAAAATGGTTTATGCAATTAGTCGCCAAATCTGGAAACGATATAATGAATTAGTCACCAAATCTCGAAATCCTTAAAATCATTTTTTTTTGAGGATCCTAATCAGGACAATGAAACAAAATTATGAAACTATTATATCGTCACATCGGTCCTTAACTATTGTGTAAAATTTTGAATTCATCTGACCTTTAAAAGTGGGTAAAAATCGAGTTCTAAGATTCCATTACATACGAGTGAAACTTATAAAAACGTGTTAAAAAAATTATGTTAATTTTTCCTCTATTTTCTCAAAAAAAGCATCTGCATCCTCATAAATTATACAATCAATTTTGCACAACATATATTGAATATTATTCACAATGCCCAATATTGCTTCTACAATATTTTTTTCCTTTTTGGACTTGTAACATTGCTTAAAAATTGGATTATAAAACATCATAGGATTCAATTAACAATTAATATTAAAACGGCAGCTTATTCCAAAATTTTGACACAATTAAGGAGTATTTGGAAAGCTAAAATCTCATTTTTTTGATAATTTTAGATTTTTACATGTTCAAATTGTATAGATTTTAACCTTTCTAAAAATACCTTATTTCAACGTCTAGGGTAATTAGAAGACCTTAAAACCTATTTTTAAATAATCGTTTAAACTGGGCCACACCCATTTGAATGGCGAAAAATATAAACAAAGTATTTCGTTTTTGCTTAAAAAATGTGAACGTCTGATATAAACCAAAACATGTATATTTTATTGCAAATTGAGTCTTTTATTTTTTTATTTCCTAGTCGATTAGAAGTCTCACTGTATCATTAAAATCAATTTATCTCAAAATGTAAATTTTGATACTAGATGTACCTTTTCTAAGAAATTACAATTCATAGGTATGTAAAATGTTTATGATATATTTGTAATGATAGCTAATTATACTGAAATGAGCGTTTTGTAAAAAACTAAAAAATGTGTATTATTTACAAATTCTTTTATGTAAAAAATGGGTCAAAGCTCACTATGTTTGATAAAATATTTTATAAATTATGAAAACAATTCAAAATTAGTTAAAAGCTCATTTCAGTATAATGAGAAAGGTATACTTTAATTGTAAATAAAATTTCAAATATGTACATATAACAGATTTTGAGAAAAGGTACATTGAAAGCCTCCAAATTAACATTGTGGGTAGAGAGGTTTTATACTCCCCTTAACATTCACAAGAACTTTTGGCAAACGAAGATATCATGAATTGTAATATTATTCCATTCATTAGAATTTTTATTTCTATTTTTTTCTTGCACAAGTGACTTTTCTAAAAAAATTATATTAACTTAAAAGCTCAATTCTTTTTAAACATTCAATAAGAATGGAAATTTAATTTTATTTCATACTTTTACTGCTCTTATCTGAGATGTAAAATATGGTATGCAAATTGTGTTAATTCAACTGAATAAAATAGTGACAGAAACATTCAAATAAATTTACTTAGGAAAATTATTGCAAAAAATGCTTCTATTAGTAAGGAAAAATTTACACATAAAAAACGAAGAGATCAATTAGAATTCATTATTTCTGTGTAATAGCATTTGATACTAATGTGCATTTATCTAAGGAAAAATAAATGTGTCAGTGTAAGAATATATGTGTTTGTTGCAATTTTATCATGCGTAATGAAAGCATTGTGTTTTATGAAATATATATTTCTAATTTCGCTTTTAAAAAGAATATTAAAATGTTGTTTTGCGGGAATTTTATAAAACATGAAGTTGGCGGAATGTGCATATCTCAAAATTCTAATTACGAAACTGAGTTAATGCATATATCTTAAAGAGTATAGATATCGAAACTACTCAAATTAAAAACAGAAGAAAAAATGGAATGCATTCCTTATCATTCAATTTTTCGCTTAGAATGCAATGAAATTGCATTAATATTTATTGTTGTAATTTTTGCTTCCGATGTATCTCAAAGGTAAACATAAAATCAAGTCTTTTTTTTTCACCAGTTTTGAATACTGATATATTTATATATATATATATATATATATATTTATATTAAAAACTGTTGTTCACACTTATGAAGATACATTGATATTTAAGAATCAGCTATAGTTTGCACATATTCTTAACTCGTTAACTTTAAATCAAAAGTTCCAAATTAAAATTGATCAATCTGAATTGTAACAAACGCTGCAACGTATTTTAATTCATATGTTCATGACGTTACTTTGCGTCTGTAGCTTCGATACCCGAGGAATTTAAAGTTATAGCTATTTCTTTATTCTGTGAGTAAGATGTATAATGATTTTTAGCTCCAAATTTGTCAAGGGCAACTATGTTGCTTAGAGTATTCGATTGTTACGAAATTTAAATTAATACTAGCTACACACACACATGACCCGGCGTTACATGGACTTTTTTGAGTGTGTAAATTTTTGCCCGTGTGGAAATTTCACCTTCCCCTCTCGGTATCAGCATTTCTTGGTGTAGTGATTTCTATATAAATGCCATTAAAATTCCCGTTTTTTAAATTTTTTTTCATTTGTTTGCTCTTTTAGGTGCGTCTATTTACCTTGTGTTTAGCCCGATTGTTGCGCGGGCTTTTTCCGAGATTATAACTTTAACCAATGAAAATTTCATTTTTTTTTTCGTTTCCAGCACTTCTGGATGAGGGCGTATGCGCGATATGACTGATTTCTATATTTATTTCATTAAAATTATCTTTTCTGAAATGTCTTCAATTTTTCTTCCTTGACAAGCAATTCTTTTGTTTTCTCAGCTTAGCCCGGAGTTACGTGGGCTTTCTCGTGTATAAAACTCATTTTCCCAGGGATAAGATATTTATTTAACTTTTAATTTTCGATTTCTAATTTACAAACGTAATCTAGTTTTATCTATAAGAAAACAGAGACAATGTACGATTTTACTATCAAATAATAAATTTAGTAAATAATAATAAAAAAAAAAACAATACTGATTTAGATTTTATAAAAATATTAATTTATATCCATTTTCATTAAATGATGAATGGAAATAGTCTTACCGTTGACTATATTGACACGACTGCTTATTTCTGTTTGATTTTTCGATTAAAAATATGTAACTATAAGTAAAGAATTATGAGAGTGAACACCTAAGAATCTGTATTTTCTGTATAAAGAAAGATTCAAAATGAAAATAATACACTATCTCAGGGTTTCTCAAACTGTGGGGCGCACCCCCTTGGGGGCGTGACAACTCTACAAGGGGGGCGCGAGCCTAATGAAAAGTCGAGAACAAAAGATTATTTAAAAAAATTATTAATTTATATAATGAAGGTAAATAAACAAAATACATTCTGAGATAATAAAAAATAAAATACACACTTACACTGATATATTACACTTATAAATATATCAGTGCTACTTAATGTATTTTATAATTAATTCAACAATTCTAAGTTAAAAACAAGTATATTAATTACCAGTGACCCATGGGTTTGTCATATATATAATTTATAACAAAAATTAACACTTATTTTGATAATTTCTGTACGGTTTATAATTAAACCTTGACTGCCGACCATAAGTTTCGCGATTTGCTTCTCAATACCAACCGTTTTCCACGTAGGTACGCATATGTGATGTATTGGGGGAGGAGGGGGGAGGAATAAAGGAGCAAAAATAATCTGGAATAAGTAAATCCTTAGCAAACATTGTCAAGATCCTTGTACTGCATTCCAAAGTCTGAATAATTTTACGGATAGCAGTGCACAGAAAAAATCGTACTTCGGAAAGACGTATATATAAGTCTGGAGAAATAAAGGCTTTGCGCTTAGCGAGACGTTTATACAGACGTGGATGTTTATATTAAGAGGTTAAATGCATATCGTAGTTTTAGTGTCAAAGTATAGTATTATTGAATTCAGTACATATTTATTGTATGGGGGGGCGATGGAAATAATGTTTAAATATTGGGTCGCGAGTATTGCAACTTTAAGAAGCACTGCACTATCTGATAAAAACATTTCAGCACAGTTTTTTAAAAAAAAAAAAATCAGTAAATCTGATTTTTCTTAAGAATAAAGAAAACAATCAGTTGTTATGTGTCATAAAGTTGTCATTTTGCAATCTCGGGAGTTCTGGTGCAAGTTTACCCCAATTAATTAATGATGGCATTTGGCGATTTTAGCAATATTTTGGAGCATTTTTATGGCTCTTTGAAACGCAAAAGTGATCATGAATGATAAGCGATAAAAGTATTTCTTAATGATATTTTATGTATAAAAAAAAGCAGAAAAATAAAAATTTTCAAAATTGCAAAATACAATAAATTTTTTTAAGAAGTTTTACAAAATCCCATTTCAATTTAACTTGGTAGCGTTGAGAAAGGCAGACAATGTACCAATACATTTGAAAAAAAGCTCTACATTTTTTTTTTTTAATTTAAAGCCAAGAACCATAGGAATATATTAAAAATGTCATACTTTGTAGAAATTGAGATTTTTATAATATATTTCAAGTTAATCACATGTTAAAACATTTATTCTTCAAACAAAGTGAATAATCACAATCAATCAAGTAAGATCATGAAAGTCCAGTTTGACTGAGAAAGGGTTTTCGATGCCAACTTATATCTTTGTAATAACAATAACTTTGTTACAACGTTGCAAACAAACCGAAGTTACAGTCGAAAACAGCTTTTTAACGTTTTTAATTAATATCTTTTTAACTAACTGCAATTTTAGAATTTAAATGCTTATAATGGATTCCTCGGATCATTTCCCCTCTTTTGGTACTTTTAGAGCGTTTCTCAGGTTCAGGACCGAGGTCAATGTCCTTGAAAATATAGCCTCAAATAGATACATAGCTAAATAAGTTCGTCTACCTTAGGATTTTAATAGTGGAGACTTTATTGTAAAGCATTAATTTAAACAGAATACATCTTGGTAGCGTAGTTTATTTGTCACTGGTCTTCTGTACTTTAGCTTGCGGGTTCCACTCCGGCCTATTTGGTGGATTTTCCTGATGCAGAAAATCAACAGTGACTCTGTCGTATGATTATATGGCATGAAAAAGATTCCTTGAGTGTCCGTTTGGCTTGGATGCTCTAGGAAAAATTAAATTCCTAAGTACAAATTTTCTATCTACAGAACTCAAGGGCCTCCCTCTGGGGAAGAAACTGTGCGTCAATATTATTTGCGGTAGTTGGTATCGCCTAAATTGTGCCACATTTAAAAGTGATACCAGCACCTGGGGAATGTACTAGGTCTTCAAAGGTAGAAAAACCAATATACAGTCCCATTACAAAAACAAAAAATGTTTTGAAGCGAGCGTAATAAATATTGATAGGTCCATGGTAATCACCACTCCTCAAACGCTGAAGCATTTGAAAACGTAAGCACATCGAATTAACTTAAAATTAGAATCTCCATTGCCCAGAAATCCACAAATACTGTTGGTTTCAAAAAAAGAAAACTGAATGATCATGAAAAGACTGTCAAGGTGAGTATGATGAGTTGGTGAGTATGTTATGAAAGCAACGTCATGTCACGCATTGCTAAATGGATATGTTGCGACTTTTTCAATTCACACACCTGAAATTGTAGGTGTAGAAATTATGCACACGAACCAGCAAAATTAAAAAAAAAATTAAAAAAAAAGTCAAACGTTATCTTAAGATCGCATTTGTTCCACAAATCAATTTGATCCATCCTCCAGCGAAGAATATATTGGGTCATTCCAAGTATTTGACCGTTTTTGTCACTTGAAACTGCTGAAGTATTTATCTTTCTACGATGATGGTAACTTGGAAGGAAATTGATCTGTGAAAGGTATGCATGATAACGAAAGTCTGACCAAGTCTCAGTGAGAGAAAAGTCAAGCTGACAGACAAACTTATCAACACACTTTAAAAAATTACAATCGTATTACGCACTAATTAATGATGATGATTTGTCAGGAATGCTAAGTGCCGTTAGAGAATCATTTATCCTTCCTTTGTCCGAAAGGGCAATTCAGTTGGTACAAATACCACCACAGTAATGCCTGCAGAACAAAATTGTCTTATAAATGTAAAGTACTTCTTAGTGGAGTTAAATCTGGATATTTTAATTTGTATGGAAAATATATAAATAAAGCCTCCATTTGAAAATACAAAATGTTAATAAGCGTTTCAGTGGCTGTTTATGGAAAATAGCCCATAAAAAAGTGTTTGGCGATTTTGAATATTTCAGGTTGGAAAAATATTTCTTTGTTTTATATTTTAACTATGTCTTAATGAAAGTGCCAAAAATATTTTAAACATTAAATGTGATTCCTTTTCCACATGCAATTCGGTCTTTTAAACAGTTTAATTTCATACGTGTTGCGAACTCTCCAAAAGGCTTTCATTGTCATCGGCAAGATTTCCAGAAAGAATTAAAGCTGTAAAGAAATCAAATTTGTGGGAAAAGGAGAAAGATGTCCCTTATAAAAAGTTTGTGTGGAGAACTTTATTGGGTATGTGTGCCTAATGTAACTTTTATCTGTTAGTTCATTTTCTAAATAATTATATTTTTCGAAAAATAATAGTTTTTGCAAGTTGATATTATATTCACCAATAGGTAGAAAATAATTACATTTATTGCTAGTTTTCTAATATAATAATATTTATTCTTCAAATTATTCAATAACAATTTTTTTTATTTAAGAATTATATTAATGTAATGTAAATAAAAATCGAATTTTCTCTTTCACTTTTCTTATTCATATATTTCTAGTTATACATAATTATATAAAGCAAAATTCCTTAATAATCTGAACTCATATTTCCTTAGTTTTAATTATTTTTTTTTATTTATAATATCAGAAAAGTGAATGTTCTATGAATTCTAAAAGATACTAGTGACTGATTGAGTATTTTGTGATGGAATAATGTATTGCGTTTGTTTAAAGGATTCGTATAAATAACAATGAGGGAATTACAACTTAATGTATGAACAACCTTTTTTTAGAGCCTTCAGAATTAAATATTAATGTTATAATCTGCTTTTTATTTACTGAATAGTAGTTTCTACCTATTAGGCCATTCGCTGAAAGACATTTGTATGTAATCCATGTCCTTATCAAAAAATGTCAATTTTGATTTTCCCCCTGTCTTAACCATATATGATATATCTGAGCAATCAACTTTATTTCCATCATAAGTAAATTATTATTTTGTATTAATTGCTTTTTTAAGAACTAAAATACTTCTGTCCGTAAGATATAAATTAAAACCAATTAATTATATTTGGAAAAAAAAGTAATAATAATACGTAATGTTAATGATTTTCAGTATGTTAATTTTAAAAAGCACATTTTTTCATATTAGAAAGAAAAAAAAATTGTTAATAACATTTTAATATAAGTGATGTATTAGGACTCAATTGTCCAATTTCTTCAAGACATTTGTAAAAAGATAAATTAAAAGAGCAGCATAGCATTAGGCTGACACAAACTCTCTGCTGGATTATTACTTAATGAAAATTTTCGTTTTTTCTACTTTATAAAACTCACTATGGAAGTAATTACATATTTTCAAGGAAATATATAGAATTTAACTCAAGGAGGACTTAACTTTTTTTAATTGATTATTTCTTATTAGTTTTATCAAATTCAATAATAATATTTCTAAATGACCCTCATATATGTATTTAAATGCATACAATTGCATAATATTTTTGTTTATTTTATTACTAGAAACCAATAGACATCTAATAAGTTTGCTTTTATAAAACATACCTAATGACATACTCTTATGTTCGTTTGCATTTACTTAAAGTAAGATATTTATACCACAGTATATAACAAACAAGAAAAAAAACTGTAAGTAGAAAGGAATACGTCAATTTAAAATAATTATAGGACTAAAATATCAAACTTTAGTTTTGAGAACCTCTTAAAATATCAAAAATTTAAAAACATATCACATATAAATCAATCGAGCTACTTGAAATAAATAAATACGAAAAGAAATAATTTAATTTTCAATTTATTTGAAACACCTTTTTTT
>BMAV01023416.1:0-34249 GCA_019973955.1 Trichonephila inaurata madagascariensis | reverse complement strand
TTTTTTTTCTAGAAACTTACGTTACCCATTTCAACCTGAAATTTGACCAGGAATCTAAATATGGTCTCCGTTTCACGAAATTTCCCGAATTTTTTAAAATGAAAGACCTTTTGAAAACAACCTATTTGCATGAAAGCCAACTTACCTGACCAATTTTAAAAAAACTTTCCAATTCCCACAAACCTTAGTTTTTCTTGCACAGATTTCAACGATGATCACGAATATGTATGGCGCTTTGTCGAAATTCCAAATAGTTCCAAAGTTATGCTAACGGTTTTGAAATTCGTGCCCAGTGACATCCCACCACTTTTTTTTTAACCAGGAAATTTACCAAAAACCATTTCACTGAAATTGACCGGGAATCTAAATAGGTCTCCGTTCAGAAATTCTGTAACTTTTTAAAAATGAAGACCTTCTTGAAAATCCAACCTTTTTGGGCATGAAAGCCAAACTTACCGACCGATTTTAAAAAACCGGCCAATTCACACCAAACTTAGTGTTTCTTGCACAGAATTCAACGCTGATCACGAATATGTATGGCGCTTGTCGAAATTCAAAATAGTTCAAAAGTTATGCCCAACGGTTTCTTTGAAATTCGTGCCCAGTGGCATGCCCACTACTATTTTTTTTTACCCTAGAAACTTACCAAAAAAAACCCATTTCACTCGAAATTGGACCAGGAATCCAAATCTGGTCTCCGTTTCACGAAATTCCTGTAATTTTTTAAATGAAACACCGTCTTGAAAAAACCGACCTATTTGGCTTGAAAGCCAACTTACCGACCGATTTAAAAACCGGGTGTCATTCGAACGAGAGGCCGCCCCCAAACCCAAAGACACTTAAAACCTTACCCCTGCGATTATTAGAACTCGAGTTATTGCACTTTGGTAATGCATTTCTATGAAAAGTATCAGAAAAACACCGAAAAAAAAAGTAAAAAATTTTAATTGCGGTATTATCCCTTCTGAAGCGTTCGTCTTTCATATGGGCTTAATTGCGACGCATTTCTCTTTTCCGTGGGTTTGGATCATTTTTTGTCTTCCTCCAATTCCTACCAAACTTAGGTTTTTCTTGCACAGAATTCAACGCTGATCACGAATATGTATGGCGCTTGTCGAAATTCCAATTAGTTCAAAGGTTATGCCTAATTGCTTCTTTGAAATTCGTGACCTCTTTCAATAGTCTGTTTCAGTGACATGCCCATGACTATTTTTTTTTACCCTAGAAACTTACCAAAGTTACCCATTTCACTCGAAATTTGACCAGGAATCTAAATATGGTCTCCGTTTCACGAAATTCCTGTAACTTTTTAAAAAATGAAAGACCTTCTTTGAAAAACTAACCTATTTGGCATGAAAGTTAACTTTACCGACCGGATTTTTAAAAACCGGCCACCCACACCAAACATAGTGTTTCTTGTACGTGAATTCAACGCTGATCACGAATATGTATGGCGCTTTGTCGAAATTCAAAATATTTTGCTAAAAGTTATGCCCAACGGTTTCTTTCGGAAATTGTGCCCAGTGACATGCCAACTACTATTTTTTAATTCTAGAAACTTACCAAAAAACCCATTTCACCTCGAAATTGGACCAGAATCCAAATCTGGTCTCCGTTTCTCGAAATTTCTGTAATTTGCTTTAAAATGAAACACCGTCTTGAAAAAACTGACCTATTTGGCTTTTGAGTTTAACTTACTGACCGATTTAAAAACCGGGTGTCATTCCGAACGAGAGGCCGCCCCCAAACCCAAAGACACTTTAAAAACCTTACCCTGCGATTATTAGAACTCATATAGACTTGTAATGCATTTATGACAAGTATCAGAAAACACCGAAAAAAGTAAAAATTTTACCGGTGGTATTATCCTTTTGAAGCGTTCGTCTTTCATATATATGGGCTTAATTGCGACGCATTTCTTTCCGTGGGTTTTGATCATTTTTGTCTCCTCCAATTCCATCCAAACATAGTTTTCTTGCACAGAATTCAACGCTGATCACGAATATGTGTATTTTTATGCGTTTATCGAAATTCCAATTAGTTCTAAATGGTTATGCCTAATTGTTTCTTTTGAATTGTGACCTCTTTCAATAGTCTGTTTCAGTGACATGCTCCAATTAATTATTTTTTTACCCTAGAAACTTACCACAAAGTTACCCATTTCACTCGAAATTTGACCAGGAATCTAAATATGGTCTCCGTTTCACGAAATCTCGTAACTTTTTTAAAAATTTGAAAGACCTCTTGAAAAACCAACCCATTTTGCAATACAACTTACCGACCGATTTTAAAAAAACTGGCCAATCTTCACACCAAACTTCTTAGTTTTTCTTGCACAGTGAATTCAACGATGATCACGAATATGTATGGCGCTTGTCGAAATCCTTCAAATTGAAGTTCAAAAGTTATGCCCAACGGTTTCTTTGAAATTCGTGCCCAGTGACATGCCAACTACTATTTTTACCCTGTGAAACTTACCAAAACCCATTTTCACTCGAAATTGGACCAGGAATCCAAATCTGGTCTCCGTTTCACGAAATTTCTTGTAATTTGTTTTAAATGAAACACCGTCTTGAAAACTGACCTATTTGGCTTGAGTGCCAACTTACCGACCGATTTAAAAAAACCGGGTGTCATTCGAACGTGAGAGGCCGCCCCCTGGAAACCCAAAGACACTTCCTAAAACATTACCCTGCGATTATTAGAACTCTCGAGCGGGTTGCACTTTGGTAATGCATTTCTATGACAAGTGGTATCAGAAAACACCGAAAAAAAAGTAAAAAATTTTAATTGCGGTATTATCCTTTTTGAAGCGTTCGTCTTCATATGGGCTTAATTGCGACGCATTTCTTCTTTCCGTGGGTTTGGATCATTTTTTTGTCTTCCTCCAATTCCATCCAAACATAGTTTTCTTGCACAGAATTCAACGCTGATCACGAATATGTATGGCGCTTGTCGAAATTCCAATTAGTTCAAAGGTTATGCCTAATTGTTTCTTTTGAAATTGTGACCTCTTTCAATAGTCTGTTTCGCAGTGGACATGCCCACCACTATTTTTTTTTTACCCTAGAAACTACCACAAAGTTACCATTTCACTCGAAATTTGACCAGGAATCTAAATATGGTCTCCGTTTCACGTAATTCCTGTAACTTTTTTAAAAATGAAAGACCTTCTTGAAAAACTAACCTATTTGGCATGAAAGCCAACTTTACTGACCGATTTTTAAAACTGGCCAATTCACACCAAACTTAGTTTTTCTTGCACAGAATTCAACGATGATCACGAATATGTATGGCGCTTGTCGAAATTCCAAATAGTTCAAAAGTTATGCCCAACGGTTTCTTTGAAATTCGTGCCCAGTGACATGCCCACCACTATTTTTTTTTTAACCAGGAAACTTACCAAAAAAACCCATTTCACTCGAAATTGGACCAGGAATCCAAATCTGGTCTCCGTTTCACGAAATTCGTGTAATTTTTTTTTAAAAAGAAACAAAGTCTTGAAAAAACCGACCTATTTGGCTTGAAAGCCAACTTACCGACCTATTTTAAAAAACCGGGTGTCATTCGACCGAGAGGCAGCCCCCAAACCCAAAGACACTTAAAACATTACCCTGCTATTATTAGAACTCGAGTTATTGCACATTGGTAATGCATTTCTATGACAAGTATCAGAAAACACCGAAAAAAAGTAAAAAATTTAATTGCGGTATATTATCCTTTTGAAGCGTTCGTCTTTCTCATATGGGCTTAATTGCGACGCATTTCTCTTCCGTGCGTTGGATCATCATTTTTTTTTGTCTTCTCCCACCCTACCAAACTTAAGTTTTTCTTTCACAGAATTCAACGCTGATCACGAATGCGTATGGCGCTTGTCGAAATTCCAATTAGTTCAAAGGTTATGCCCACTGTTTCTTTGAAATTCGTGACCTCTTTCAATAGTCTGTTTTGCGACATGCCCACTCCCATTTTTTTTACCCTAGAAACTTACCAGCTTCACTCGAAATTTGACCAGGAATCTACTCATGGTCTCCGTTTCCACGAAATTCCTGTAAATATTTTTGTCGAAAGACCTTCTTGAAAACTAACCTATTTGGTATGAAAGTTGAACTTACCGACCGATTTAAACCGGCCAATTCACACCAAACTTAGTTTTTTTTTGCACAGAATTCAACGCTGATCACGAATATGTATGGCGCTTGTCGAAATTCAAATAGTTCAAAAGCGTGCCCAACGGTTTTATGAAATTCGTACCAGTGGCATGTCCACTACTATTTTTACCCTAGAACTTACCAAAAAAACCCATTTCACTCGAACTGGGACCAGGAACTAAATCTGTTCCGTTTCCACGAAATTCTGTAATTTTTTAAAAAGAAACACCGTCTTTGAAAAAACCGGACCTATTTGGCTTGAAAAGCCAACTTACCGACCTATTTTTAAAAAAACCGGGTGTCATTCGACCGAGAGGCCGCCCCCAAACCCAAAGACAATTTAAAACATTACCCTGCGATTATTAGAACTCGAGTTATTGCACTTTGTAATGCATTTCTATGACAAGTATCGAAAAACACCGAAAAAAAAGTAAAAAATTTTAATTGCGGTATTATCCTTTTGAAGCGTTGGTCTTTCTATATGGGCTTAATTGTGACGTGCATTTCTTTCCGTGGGTTTGGATCATTTTTGTCTTCCTCCAATTCCTACCAAATCCTAGTTTTTCTTGCACAGAATTCAACGCTGATCACGAATATGTATGGCGCTTGTCGAAATTCCAATTAGTTCAAAGGTTATGCCCAATTGTTTCTTTTGAAATTCGTCCCCTCTTTCAATAGTCTGTTTCAGTGACATGCCCACCACTATTTTTTACCCTAGAAACTTACCAAAGTTACCCATTTCACTCGAAATTTGACCAGGAATCTAAATATGGTCTCCGTTTCACGAAATTCCTGTAACTTTTTTAAAAAATGAAAGACCTTCTTGAAACTTCAACCTATTTGGCATGAAAGCTAACTTTACTGACCGATTTTAAAAACCGGCCAATCCACACCAAACATAGTGTTTTTGCACAGAATTCAACGCTGATCACGAATATGTATGGCGCTTGTCGAAATTCAAAAATATTTCAAAAGTTATGCCCAACGGTTTCTTTGAAATTCGTGCCCAGTGACATGCCAACTACCATTTTTACCCTAGAAACTTCTACTCAAAAAACTCCATTTTACCTGAAATTGGACCAGAATCCAAATTGGTCTCCGTTTCTCGAAATTTCTGTAATTTGTTTTAAAATGAAACAATCGTCTTGAAAAACTGACCTATTTGGCTTGAAAGCCAACTTACCGACCGATTTAAAAACCGGGTGTCATTCGAACGAGGCCGCCCCCAAAACCCAAAGACACTTAAAACCCACTCTGCGATTATTAGAACTCGAGTTATTGCACTTTGGTAATGCATTTCTATGACAGTATCAGAAAACACCGAAAAAAAAGTAAAAAATTTTAATTGCGGTATTATCCTTTTGAAGCGTTCGTTCTTCATATATGGGCTTAATTGCGACGCATTTCTCCTTTCCGTGGGTTTGGATCATTTTTTGTCTTCCTCCAATTCCATCCAAACATAGTTTTCTTGCACAGAATTCAACGCTGATCACGAATATGTATGGCGCTTGTCGAAATTCCAATTAGTCTAAAGGTTATGCCTAATTGTTTCTTTTGAAATTCGTGACCTCTTTCTCAATAGTCTGTTTCAAAGTGACATGCCCACCACTATTTTTTTTTACCCTAGAAACTTACCAAAGTTACCCATTTCACTCGAAATTTGACCATTAGAATCTAAATATGGTCTCCGTTTCACGAAATTCCTGTAACTTTTTAAAAAATGAAAGACCTTCTTGAAAACAAACCAACCTATTTGGCATGAAAGCCAACTTCTACCGACCGATTTCAAAACTGGCCAATTCACACCAAACTTAGTTTTCTTGCACAGAATTCAACGATGATCACGAATATGTATGGCGCTTGTCGAAATTCCAAATAGTTCAAAGTTATGCCCAACGGTTTCCTTTGAAATTCGTGCCCAGTGACATGCCAACTACTATTTTTACCCTAGAAACTTACCAAAACCCATTTTCACTCGAAATTGACCAGGAATCCAAATTCGGTCTCCGTTTCACGAAATTTCTGTAATTTGTTTTAAATAAACAATCGTCTGAAAAACTGACCTATTTGGCTTGAAAGCCAACTTACCGACCGATTTAGTAAAAAACCGCGTCATTCGAACGAGAGGCCGCCCCCAAACCCAAAGACACTTAAAACATTACCCTGCGATTATTAGAACTCGAGTTATTACCCTTTGGTAATGCATTTCATGACAAGTATCAGAAACACTGAAAAAAAGTAAAAATTTTAATTGCGGTATTATCCTTTTTGGTTGCTCGTCTTCATATGGGCTTAATTGCGACGTATTTCTTTCCGTGGGCCGGATCATTTTTTTGTCTTCCTCCAAATTCCATCCAAACATAGTTTTCTTGCACAGAATTCAACGCTGATCACGAATATGTATGGCGTTTTTCTGTCGAAATTCCAATTAGTTCAAAGGTTAAAGTTCTAATTGTTTCTTTGAAATTCGTGACCCTTTCAATAGTCTGTTTCCTCAAGTGTGACATGCCCACCACTATTTTTTACCCTAAAACTTACCAAAGTTACCCATTTCACTGGAAATTTGACCAGAATCTAAATATGGTCTCCGTTTCACGTAATCTCCTGTAACTTTTTAAAAATGAAAAAGACCTTCTGAAAACCAACCCATTTGGCAAGTAAGTACATGAAAGCCAACTACCGACCGATTTTAAAAACTGGCCACTTCACACCAAACTTAGTTTTTCTTGCACAGAATTCAACTATGACCACAATATAAAGGCGCTTGTCGAAATTCCAAATAGTTCAAAAAGTTATGCCCAACGGTTTCTTTGAAATTGTGCCCAGTGACATGCCCACCACTATTTTTTTAACCAGGAAACTTACCAAAACCCATACTACCGAAATTGACCAGGAATCCAAATCTGTCTCCGTTTCACGAAATTCGTGTAATTTTTTTAAAAAGAAACAAAGTCTTGAAAAACTGACCTATTTGGCTTGAAAGCCAACTTACCTGACCTATTTTAAAACCGCGTCATTCTACCTTGAGAGGCAGCCCCAAACCCAAAGACACTTAAAACATTACCCTGCTATTATTAGAACTCGATATTGCATAGCTACTGTAATGCATTTCTATGACAAGTATCAGAAAACACCGAAAAAAGTAAAAATTTTAATTGCGGTATTATCCTTTTGAAGCGTTCGTCTTTCATATGGGCTTAATTGCGACGCATTTCTCTCTTCCGTGCGTTGATCATTTTTTTGTCTTCCTCCACCTACCAAACTTAGTTTCTTTCTTCACAGAATTCAACGCTGATCACGAATGCGTATGGCGCTTGTCGAAATTCCAATTAGTTCAAAGGTTATGCCCACTATATTTCTTTGAAATTCGTGACCTCTTCAATGTAGTCCGTTTCAGTGACATGCCCACTTATTTTACCCTAGAAACTTACCAAAGTTACCCATTTCACTTTAGAAATTTGACCAGGAATCTAAATTGGCGGCCCTCGCTCACTGTACCCTGTAAATATTTTTTTAAAGAAAGACCTTCTTGAAAACTAAACCTTATTTGGTATGAAAGTTAACTTACCGACCGATTTTAAAACCGGCCAATTCAAGCACACCAAACTTAGTTTTTTCTTGCACAGAATTCAACGCTGATCACGAATATGTATATGGCGCTTTGTCGAAATTCAAAATAGTTCAAAAAGTTATGCCCAACGGTTTCTATGAAATTGTGCCTGCGGCATGTCCACTATTTTTACCCTAGAAACTTTCGCTCAAAAAACCCATTTCACTCGAAATTGGACCAGGAATCCAAATCTTTGTCTCCCGGTTTCACGAAATTCCTGTAATTTTTTAAAAAGAAACACCGTCTTGAAAACTGACCTATTTGGCTTTGAAAGCCAACTACCGACCTTATTTAGTAAAAAAACCGGGTGTCATTCGACCGAGAGGCCGCCCTCAAAACCCAAAAGACACTTTAAAACATTACCCTGCGATTATTAGAACCTCGAGCATAGACCCTTTGGTAATGCAGGCGATGCAAGTATCAGAAAAACACCGAAAAAAAGTAAAAAATTTTAATTGCGGTATTATCCTTTTTGAAGCGTTCGTCTTTCATATGGGCTTAATTGCGACGCATTGTCTCTTCTTTTCCGTGGGTTTGACCATATTTTGTCTTCCTCCAATTCCATCCAAACATAGTTTTCTTTTAAACAGAATTCAACGCTGATCATTTAAATATGTATGGCGCTTGTCGAAATTCCAATTAGTTCAAAGGTTATGCCTAATTGTTTCTTTGAAATTCGTGACTCCTTTTCAATAGTCTGTTTGCGACATGCCCACCACTATTTTTTTTTTTACCCTAGAAACTACCAAAGCTACCCATTTCACTGAAATTTGACCAGGAATCTAAATATGGTCTCCGTTTCACGTGTAATCTCTGTAACTTTTTTTAAAATGAAAGACCTTCTTGAAAAAAAAACCAACCTATTTGGCATGAAACCAACTTACCGACCGATTTTAAAACTGGCCACAATTTCCACACCAAACTTAGTTTTTCTTGCACAGAATTCAACGATGATCACGAATATGTATGGTGCTTGTCGAAATTCCAAATAGTTCAAAAGTTATGCCCAACGGTTTCTTTGAAATGTGCCCAGTGACATGCCCACCACTATTTTTAACCAGGAAACTTACCAAAACCCATTTCACTGAAATTGGCCCGTGAATCCAAATTCGTCTCGTTTCACGAAATTCGTGTAATTTTTTTTAAAAGAAAACACCGTCTTGAAAACCGACCTATTGGCTTGAAAGCCAACTTACCGGACCTATTTTAAAACCGGGTGTCATTCGACCGAGAGGCAGCCCCCAAAACCCAAAGACACTTAAAACATTACCCCTGCTATTATTAGAACTCGAGTTATTGCACATTGGTAATGCATTTCTGGGATTGGGTATCAGAAAAACACCGAAAAAAAGTAAAAATTTTAATTGCGGTATTATTTTGAAGCGTTCGTCTTTCATATATGGGCTTAATGACGCATTTCTCTTCCGTGCGTTGATCATTTTTTGTCTCCTCCAATTCTACCAAACTTAGTTTTTCTTCACAGAATTCAACGCTGATCACGAATGCGTATGGCGCTTGTCGAAATTCCAATTAGTTCGAAAGGTTATGCCTACTGTTTCTTTGAAATTCGGTGACCTCTTTCAATAGCTCATGGTTTCCAGTGACATGCCCACCTCTATTTTTACCCCAGAAACTTAACAAAGTTACCCATTTCACTCTCCGAAATTTGGACTAGAATCCAATATGGTTCCGTTTCACGAAATTCCTGTAACTTTTTTAAAAATGAAAGACCTTCTTGAAAACTAACCTATTTGGCATGAAAAGTTAACTTACCGGACCGATTTTGGAAAACCGGCCAATCTACACCAAACTTAGTTTTTTCTTTTTGCACAGAATTCAACGCTGATCACGAATATGTATGGCGCTTGTCGAAATTCAAAATAGTTCAAAAGTTATGCCCAACGGTTTCTATGAAATTCGTGCCCAGTGGCATGTCCACTACTATTTTTACCCCAGAAACTCTACCAAAACCCATTTCACCCGAAATTGGACCAGAATCCAAATCTTTGTCTCCGTTTCACGAAATTCCCGTGTAATTTTTAAAATGAAACACCGTCTGAAAACTGACCTATTTGGCTTGAAAGCCAACTTACCGACCGATTTAAAACCGGGTGTCATTCGAACGAGAGGCCGCTCCCAAACCCAAAGACACTTAAAACATTATTATACTGCGATTATTAGAACCTCGAGTATTGTGACCCCTTTGGTAATGCATTTCTATGACAGTATCAGAAAACACCGAAAAAAAAAAAAAAAGTAAAAAATTTAATTGCGGTATTATCCTTTTGAAGCGTTCGTCTTTCATATGGGCTTAATTGGTGACGCATTTTTCCGTGGGTCGATCATTTTTTGTTCTCTTCCAATTCCATCCAAACTTAGTTTTTCTTTCACAGAATTCAACGCTGATCACGAATGCGCGTATGGCGCTTGTCGAAATTCCAATTAGTTCAAAGGTTATGCCCAATTGTTTCTTTGAAATTCGTGACCTCTTTCAATAGTCTGTTTCAGTGACATGCCCACCACTATATTTTTTTTTTTTTTTTTTTTTTTACCCTAGAACTTACCAAAGTTACCCATTTCACTCGAAATTGGACCAGGAATCTAAATATGGTCTCCATTTCACGAAATTCTGTAACTTTTTTAAAATGAAAAGACCTTCTTGAAAATCCAACCTATTTGGCATGAAAGCCAACTTACCGACTGATTTTAAAAACCGGCCAATTAACCAAACTTTTTCTTGCACAGAATTCAACGCTGATCACGAATATGTATGGCGCTTGTCGAAATTCAAAATAGTTCAAAAGTTATGCCCAACGGTTTCTTTGAAATTCGTGCCCAGTGACATGCCCACTACTATTTTTACCCTAGAAACTTGCACAAAAACCCATTTCACTCGAAATTGGACCAGGAATCCAAATTGACCTGTTTCACGAAATTCCTGTAATTTTTAAATGAAACACCGCCCCGAAAAACTGACCTATTTGGCTTGAAAGCCAACTTCACGACCGATTTAAAAAACCGGGTGTCATTCTTCCGAACGAGAGGCCGCCCCCTTCAAACCCAAAAGACACTTAAAACCTTACCCCTGCGATTATTATTAGAACTCGAGTTATTGCACTTTGGTAATGCATTTCTATGACAAGATCGTGAAAACACCGAAAAAAGTAAAAATTTTAATTGCGGTATTATCCTTTTGAAGCGTTCGTCTTTCATGGGCTTAATTGCGACGCATTTCTCTTTTTCCGTGGGTTTGGATCATTTTTGTCGTCCTCCACCTACCAAACTTAGTTTTCGCATGCAATTCAACGCTGATCACGAATATGTATGGCGCTTGTCGAAATTCCACTAGTTCAAAGGTTATGCCCAATTGTTTCTTTTGAAATTCGTCCCCTTTCAATAGTCTGTTTCCAGCACATGCCCACCACTATTTTTTCCCTAGAACTACCAAAGCTACCCATTTCACTCGAAATTTGACCAGGAATCTAAATATGGCCCCTGTTTCACGAAATTCCTGTAACTTTTTAAAAATGAAAAAGACCTTCTTGAAAACCAACCTATTTGGTACAAAGCTAACCTACCCGGACCGGGATTTTAAAAACCGGCCACCTCACACCAAACTTAGTGTTTTGCACAGAATTCAACGCTGATCACGAATAATATATGGCGCTTGTCGAAATTCAAAATAGTTCAAAAGTTATGCCCAACGGTTTCTTTTGCAGAAATTGTGCCCAGTGGCATGCCCACTACTATTTTTACCCCTAGAAACTTTACCTCAAAAAAACCCATTTCATCTCCGAAATTGACCAGGAATCCAAACCTGGTCTCCGTTTCACGAAATTCCTAATTTTTTAAAATGAAACACCGTCTTCAAAACTGACCTATTTGGCTTTGAAAGCTAACCCTACTGACCGATTTTAAAAAACCGGGTGTCATTCGGAACGAGGCCGCCCACAAAACCCGTAAAGACACTTAAAACCTTACCCTGGTGATTATTAGAACTCGAGTTATTGCACTTTGGTAATGCATTTCTATAGACAGTATCAGAAAAACACCGGAAAAAAAGTGCGTACCTAAATTGCGGTATTATCCTTGAAGCATTCATCTTTCATATGGGCTTAATTAGTATACTTCTCTTTTCTGTGGGTTTGATCATTTTTTTGTCTTCTTCCAATTCCATCCAAACTTAGTTTTTTCTTTTCACAGAATTCAACGCTGACTACGAATGCGTATGGCGCTTGTCGAAATTCCAATTAGTTCAAAGGTTATGCCTAATTGTTTCTTTGTGACCTCTTTCTAATAGTCTGTTTCAGTGACATGCCCACCACTATTTTTTTTTTTACCCTAGAAACTTACCAAAAAGCTACCCATTTCACTCGAAATTTGACCAGGAATCTAAATATGGTCTCCGTTTCACGAAATTCCTGTAACTTTTTTTAAAAATGAAAGACCTTCTGAACCAACCTATTTGGCATGAAAGCTGACCTCTACCGACCGGGTTTTTAAAAACCGGCCAATTCACACCAAACTTAGTTTTCTTGCACAGAATTCAACGCTGATCACGAATATAGGGCGCTTGTCGAAATTCAAAATAGTTCAAAAGTTATGCCTAACGGTTTCTTTGAAATTCGTGCCCAGTGGCATGACCACTACTATTTTACCCTGTGAAATCCGGGCCCAAAAAACCCATTTCACTCGAAATTGGACCAGGAATAAATCTGGTCCTTCCGTTTCAATGAAATTCCTGTAATTTTTTAAATGAAACACCGTCTTGAAAAACCGACCTATTTGGCTTGAAAGCTAACTTACTGACCGATTTAAAAACCGGGTGTCATTCGAACGAGGCCACCCCCAAACCCAAAGACACTTAAAACCTTACCCTGCGATTATTAGAACTCGAGTTATTGCACTTTGGTAATGCATTTATGACAAGTATCAGAAAACACCGAAAAAAGTAAAAAAATTTTAATTCTCAGGTATTATCCTTTTGAAGCGTTCGTCTACAAGTGGGCTTAATTGCGACGCATTTCTTTCCGTGGGTTTGGATCATTTTTGTCTTCTCCACCCTACCAAACTTAGTTTTTCTGCACAGAATTCAACGCTGATCACGAATATGTATGGCGCTTGTCGAAATTCCAATTAGTTCAAAAGGTTATGCCCACTGTTTCTTTTGAAATTCGTGACCTCTTTCAATAGTCTGTTTCAGTGACATGCCCACCTCTATTTTTTTACCCTAGAAACTTACCAAAGTTACCCATTTCACTCGAAATTTGACCAGGAATCTAAATATGGTCTCCACGAAATTCTGTAACTTTTTAAAAATGAAAGACCTTCTTGAAACCAACCTATTTGGTATGAAAGCTATCCTACCGGACCGATTTTTAAAAACCGGCCAATCTTCACACCAAACTTAGTTTTTCTTGCACAGAATTCAACGCTGATCACGAATATGTATGGCGCTTGTCGAAATTCAAAATAGTTCAAAAAAGCTATGCCCAACGGTTTCTATTATGAATTCGTGCCCAGTGGCACGTCCACTACTTTCATTTTTACCCTAGAAACTTACCAAAAAACCCATTTCACCGAAATTGACCAGAATCCAAATCTTGTCTCCGTTTCACGAAAATTCTGTAATTTTTAAAAAGAAACACCGTCTTGAAAAACTGACCTATTTATTTTGAAAGTTAACTTTACCGACCGGATTTTAAAACTGGGTGTCATTCTGACCGAGAGGCCGCCCCAAAACCCAAAAGACACTTAAAACATTACCCTGCGATTATTAGAACTCGAGTTAGTTGCACTTGGTAATGCATTTCATGACAAGTATCAGAAAAAAAACACCGAAAAAAAGTAAAAAAATTTTAATTGCGGTATTATCCTTTTTGAAGCGTTCGTCTTTCATATGGGCTTAATTGCGACGCATTTCTCTTTTCTGTGGGTTTGGATCATTTTTTTGTCTTCTTCCAATTCCATCCAAACTTAGTTTTTCTTTCACAGAATTCAACGCTGATCACGAATATGTATGGCGCTTGTCGAAATTCCAATTAGTTCAAAGGTTATGCCCAATGTTTCTTTGAAATTGTGACCTCTTTCAATAGTCTGTTTCAGTGACATGCCCACCTCTATTTTTTACCTTGTGAAACTTACCAAAGCTACCCATTTCACTGAAATTTGACCAGAATCTAAATATGGTCTCCGTTTCACGAAATTCCTGTAACATTTTTTTAAAAGAAAGACCTTCTTTTGAAAACCAACCTATTTGGCATGAAAGCCAATCCACGACCTTAAAATCGGCCAATTCACACCAAACTTAGTTTTTCTTGCACAGAATTCAACGCTGATCACGAATATGTATGGCGCTTGTCGAAATTCAAAATAGTTCAAAAGTTATGCCCAACGGTTTCTTTGAAATTCGTGCCCAGTGGCATGTCCACTACTATTTTTTTACCCTAGAAACTTACCAAAAAACCCATTTCACCTGAAATTGACCAGAACTAAAATCTTGTTCCGTTTCAATGAAATTCTGTAATTTTTTTTAAAAAGAAACACCGTCTTGAAAACTGACCTATTTGGCTTGAAAGCCAACTTACCGACCTATTTAAAAACTGGGTGTCATCTGACCGAGAGTGCCGCCCCCCAAACTCCAAAGACACTTAAAAACATTACCCTCGCGATTATTAGAACCCGAGTTATTGCACTTTTGTAATGCATTTCTATGACAAGTATCAGAAAACACCGAAAAAAAAAAAGTAAAAAATTTTAATTGCGGTATTATCCTTTTGAAGGTTCGTCTTCATAAGGGCTTAATTGCGACGCATTTATCTTTCCGTGGGTTTGATCATTTTTTGTCTTCTCCAATTCCAACTTCAAACATAGTTTCTTTCTGTAATGGTGAATTCAACGCTGATCACGAATATGTATGGCGCTTGTCGAAATTCCAATTAGTTCAAAGGTTATGCCTAATTGTTTCTTTGAAATTCGTGACCTCTTTCAATAGTCTGTTTCAGTGACATGCCCACCACTATTTTTTTTACCCAGAACTTACCAGTTACCCATTTTCACTCGAAATTTGACCAGGAATCTAAATATGGTCTCCGTTTCACGTAATTCCTGTAACTTCTTTTTTAAAATGAAAAGACCTTCTTGAAAACTAACCTATTTTGGCATGAAAGCCAACTTACCGGACCGATTTTGAAAAACTGGCCACTTCACACCAAACTTAGTTTTTCTTTGCACAGAATCTCAACGATGATCACGAATATGTATGGCGCTTGTCGAAATTCCAAATAGTTCAAAAGTTATGCCCAACGGTTTCTTTTGAAATTGTGCCCAGTGACATGCCCACCACTATTTTTAACCAGGAAACTTCTACCAAAAAACCCATTTCAATTTCGAATTGACCAGGAATCCAAATCTGGTCTCCGTTTCACGAAATTCGTAATTTTTTAAAAGAAACACCGTCTTGAAAAACTGACCTATTTGGCTTTGAAAGCCAACTTTACCGACCTTATTTTAAAACCGGGTGTCATTCGACCGAGAGGCAGCCCCCTAAACCCAAAGACACTTTAAAACATTAGCCACCCCTCAAGCATATTAGAACTCGAGTTACGTAATACTGGTAATGCATTTCTATGACAAGTATCGCGAAAACACCGAAAAAAAAAGTAAAAAATTTAATTGCGGTATTATCCTTTTTGAAGCGTTCGTCTTTTCATATATGGGCTAATTGCGACGCATTTCTCTCTTCCGTGCGTTGGATCATTTTTTTGTCTTCCTCCAATTCCTACCAAACTTAGTTTTTCTTTCACAGAATTCAACGCTGATCACGAATGCGTATGGCGCTTGTCGAAATTCCAATTAGTTCAAAGGTTATGCCCACTGTTTCTTTGAAATTGTGACCTCTTCAATAGTCTGTTTCAGTGACATGCCCACCCTATTTTTTTACCCTAGAAACTTACCGTGTTACCCATTTCACTCTCCGAAATTTGACCAGGAATCTAAATATGGTCTCCGTTTCATCGAAATTCTGTAACTTTTTTAAAATGAAAGACCTTCTTGAAAACCAACCTATTTGGCATGAAAAGTTAACTTACCGACCGATTTTAAAAACCGGCCAATTCACACCAAACTTAGTTTTTTCTGCACAGAATTCAACGCTGATCACGAATATGTATGGCGCTTGTCGAAACTAAAATAGTTCGTAAAAGTTAAGTGCCCAACGGTTTCTATGAAATTCGTGCCCAGTGGCATGTCCACTACTATTTTTACCCTAGAAACTTACCAAAAACCCATTTCACTCGAAATTGACCAGGAACTAAATCTTGTCTCCGTTCTCATAATGAAATTCTGTAATTTTTTAAAATGAAACACCGTCTTGAAAAACCGACCTATTTGGCTTGAAAGCCAACTACCGACCGATTTAAAAACCGGGTGTCATTCGAACGAGAGGCCGCTCCCAAACCCAAAGACACTTAAAACATTATAATTGCGATTATTAGAACTCGAGTTATTGCACTTTGCAATGCATTTCTAAGCGACAAGTAACAGAAAACACCGAAAAAAGTAAAAAAATTTTAATTGCGGTATTATCCTTTTGGAAGCGTTCGTCTTCATATATGGGCTTAATTGCGACGCATTTCTCTCTCTTTTCCGTGGGTTTGACTATCATTTTTTGTCTTCCAATTCCATCCAAACTTAGTTTTTCTTTCACAGAATTCAACGCTGATCACGAATGCGTGTATGGCGCTTGTCGAAATTCCAATTAGTTCAAAGGTTATGCCCACTGTTTTCTTTTGAAATTCGTGACCTCTTTCCTTTCAATAGTCTGTTTCCAGTGACATGCCCACCACTATTTTTAAGTATCTCTTAGAACTTACCAAAGTTACCCATTTCCTCACTGAAATTTGACCAGGAATCTTAAATATATTCCATTTCACGAAATTCCTGTAACTTTTTAAAAATGAAAGACCTTCTTGAAAAAACCAACCTATTTGCATGAAAGCCAACTTACCGACCGATTTTAAAAAACCGGCCAATTAACACCAAACTTAGTTTTTCTTGCACAGAATTCAACGCTGATCACGAATATGTATGGCGCTTGTCGAAATTCAAAATAGTTCAAAAGTTATGCCCAACGGTTTCTTTGAAATTCGTGCCCAGTGGCATGCCCACTACTATTTTTTTTTACCCTAGAAACTTACCAAAACCCATTTCACTCGAAATTGACCAGGAATCCAAATCTGACTCCGTGTGGCATGTCCACTACTATTTTTTTTACCCTAGAAACTTACCAAAAAACCCATTTCACTCGAAATTGGACCAGGAATCCACAAATCTTGTCTCCGTTTCACGAAATTCTGTAATTTGTTTTAAATGAAAACACCGTCTGAAAAAACTGACCCATTTGGTTTGAAAGCCAACTTACCGACCGATTTTAAAAACCGCGTGTCATTCGAAAGAGAGGCCGCCCCCAAACCAAAGACACTTAAAACCTTACCCCTGCGATTATTAGAACTCGAGTTATTGCACTTTGTAATGCATTTCTATGACAAGTATCAGAAAAACACCGAAAAAGCAAAAAAATTTTAATTGCGGTATTATCCTTTTTGAAGCGTTATCTTCATATGGGCTTAATTGGTGACGCATTTCTCTTTTCCGTGGGTTTGGACTTCATTTTTTGTCTTCCTCCACCTCTACCAAAACTTAGTTTTTCTTGCACAGAATTCAACGCTGATCACGAATATGTATGGCGCTTCTGTCGAAATTCCAAAATTAGTTCAAAGTTTATGCCCACTGTTTCTTTTGAAATTCTCGTCCCCTTTCAATAGTCTGTTTCAGTGACATGCCCACCACTATTTTTTACCCTAGAACTTCTACCACAAGTTGCCCATTTCACTCGAAATTTGACCAGGAATCTCAAATTGGTGGTTCCGTTTCACGAAATTCCTGTAACTTTTTAAAAAATGAAAGACCTTCTTTGAAAAACTAACCTATTTGGCATGAAAGTTAACTTTACCGACCGGATTTTTAAAAACCGGCCACCCACACCAAACATAGTGTTTCTTGTACGTGAATTCAACGCTGATCACGAATATGTATGGCGCTTTGTCGAAATTCAAAATATTTTGCTAAAAGTTATGCCCAACGGTTTCTTTCGGAAATTGTGCCCAGTGACATGCCAACTACTATTTTTTAATTCTAGAAACTTACCAAAAAACCCATTTCACCTCGAAATTGGACCAGAATCCAAATCTGGTCTCCGTTTCTCGAAATTTCTGTAATTTGCTTTAAAATGAAACACCGTCTTGAAAAAACTGACCTATTTGGCTTTTGAGTTTAACTTACTGACCGATTTAAAAACCGGGTGTCATTCCGAACGAGAGGCCGCCCCCAAACCCAAAGACACTTTAAAAACCTTACCCTGCGATTATTAGAACTCATATAGACTTGTAATGCATTTATGACAAGTATCAGAAAACACCGAAAAAAGTAAAAATTTTACCGGTGGTATTATCCTTTTGAAGCGTTCGTCTTTCATATATATGGGCTTAATTGCGACGCATTTCTTTCCGTGGGTTTTGATCATTTTTGTCTCCTCCAATTCCATCCAAACATAGTTTTCTTGCACAGAATTCAACGCTGATCACGAATATGTGTATTTTTATGCGTTTATCGAAATTCCAATTAGTTCTAAATGGTTATGCCTAATTGTTTCTTTTGAATTGTGACCTCTTTCAATAGTCTGTTTCAGTGACATGCTCCAATTAATTATTTTTTTACCCTAGAAACTTACCACAAAGTTACCCATTTCACTCGAAATTTGACCAGGAATCTAAATATGGTCTCCGTTTCACGAAATCTCGTAACTTTTTTAAAAATTTGAAAGACCTCTTGAAAAACCAACCCATTTTGCAATACAACTTACCGACCGATTTTAAAAAAACTGGCCAATCTTCACACCAAACTTCTTAGTTTTTCTTGCACAGTGAATTCAACGATGATCACGAATATGTATGGCGCTTGTCGAAATCCTTCAAATTGAAGTTCAAAAGTTATGCCCAACGGTTTCTTTGAAATTCGTGCCCAGTGACATGCCAACTACTATTTTTACCCTGTGAAACTTACCAAAACCCATTTTCACTCGAAATTGGACCAGGAATCCAAATCTGGTCTCCGTTTCACGAAATTTCTTGTAATTTGTTTTAAATGAAACACCGTCTTGAAAACTGACCTATTTGGCTTGAGTGCCAACTTACCGACCGATTTAAAAAAACCGGGTGTCATTCGAACGTGAGAGGCCGCCCCCTGGAAACCCAAAGACACTTCCTAAAACATTACCCTGCGATTATTAGAACTCTCGAGCGGGTTGCACTTTGGTAATGCATTTCTATGACAAGTATCAGAAAACACCGAAAAAAAAGTAAAAAAATTTTAATTGCGGTATTATCCTTTTTGAAGCGTTCGTCTTTCATATGGGCTTAATTGCGACGCATTTCTCTTTTCCGTGGGTTTGGATCATTTTTTTGTCTTCCTCCAATTCCATCCAAACATAGTTTTCTTGCACAGAATTCAACGCTGATCACGAATATGTATGGCGCTTGTCGAAATTCCAATTAGTTCAAAGGTTATGCCTAATTGTTTCTTTGAAATTCGTGACCTCTTTCAATAGTCTGTTTCAGTGACATGCCCACCACTATTTTTTTTTTACCCTAGAAACTACCACAAAGTTACCATTTCACTCGAAATTTGACCAGGAATCTAAATATGGTCTCCGTTTCACGTAATTCCTGTAACTTTTTTAAAAATGAAAGACCTTCTTGAAAAACTAACCTATTTGGCATGAAAGCCAACTTTACTGACCGATTTTTAAAACTGGCCAATTCACACCAAACTTAGTTTTTCTTGCACAGAATTCAACGATGATCACGAATATGTATGGCGCTTGTCGAAATTCCAAATAGTTCAAAAGTTATGCCCAACGGTTTCTTTGAAATTCGTGCCCAGTGACATGCCCACCACTATTTTTTTTTTAACCAGGAAACTTACCAAAAAAACCCATTTCACTCGAAATTGGACCAGGAATCCAAATCTGGTCTCCGTTTCACGAAATTCGTGTAATTTTTTTTTAAAAAGAAACACCGTCTTGAAAAAACCGACCTATTTGGCTTGAAAGCCAACTTACCGACCTATTTTAAAAAACCGGGTGTCATTCGACCGAGAGGCAGCCCCCAAACCCAAAGACACTTAAAACATTACCCTGCGATTATTAGAACTCGAGTTATTGCACATTGGTAATGCATTTCTATGACAAGTATCAGAAAACACCGAAAAAAAGTAAAAAATTTAATTGCGGTATATTATCCTTTTGAAGCGTTCGTCTTTCTCATATGGGCTTAATTGCGACGCATTTCTCTTCCGTGCGTTGGATCATCATTTTTTTTTGTCTTCTCCCACCCTACCAAACTTAAGTTTTTCTTTCACAGAATTCAACGCTGATCACGAATGCGTATGGCGCTTGTCGAAATTCCAATTAGTTCAAAGGTTATGCCCACTGTTTCTTTGAAATTCGTGACCTCTTTCAATAGTCTGTTTTGCGACATGCCCACTCCCATTTTTTTTACCCTAGAAACTTACCAGCTTCACTCGAAATTTGACCAGGAATCTACTCATGGTCTCCGTTTCCACGAAATTCCTGTAAATATTTTTGTCGAAAGACCTTCTTGAAAACTAACCTATTTGGTATGAAAGTTGAACTTACCGACCGATTTAAACCGGCCAATTCACACCAAACTTAGTTTTTTTTTGCACAGAATTCAACGCTGATCACGAATATGTATGGCGCTTGTCGAAATTCAAATAGTTCAAAAGCGTGCCCAACGGTTTTATGAAATTCGTACCAGTGGCATGTCCACTACTATTTTTACCCTAGAACTTACCAAAAAAACCCATTTCACTCGAACTGGGACCAGGAACTAAATCTGTTCCGTTTCCACGAAATTCTGTAATTTTTTAAAAAGAAACACCGTCTTTGAAAAAACCGGACCTATTTGGCTTGAAAAGCCAACTTACCGACCGATTTTAAAAAACCGGGTGTCATTCGACCGAGAGGCCGCCCCCAAACCCAAAGACAATTTAAAACATTACCCTGCGATTATTAGAACTCGAGTTATTGCACTTTGTAATGCATTTCTATGACAAGTATCGAAAAACACCGAAAAAAAAGTAAAAAATTTTAATTGCGGTATTATCCTTTTGAAGCGTTGGTCTTTCTATATGGGCTTAATTGTGACGTGCATTTCTTTCCGTGGGTTTGGATCATTTTTGTCTTCCTCCAATTCCTACCAAACCTAGTTTTTCTTGCACAGAATTCAACGCTGATCACGAATATGTATGGCGCTTGTCGAAATTCCAATTAGTTCAAAGGTTATGCCCAATTGTTTCTTTTGAAATTCGTCCCCTCTTTCAATAGTCTGTTTCAGTGACATGCCCACCACTATTTTTTACCCTAGAAACTTACCAAAGTTACCCATTTCACTCGAAATTTGACCAGGAATCTAAATATGGTCTCCGTTTCACGAAATTCGTAACTTTTTTAAAAAATGAAAGACCTTCTTGAAACTTCAACCTATTTGGCATGAAAGCTAACTTTACTGACCGATTTTAAAAACCGGCCAATCCACACCAAACTTAGTGTTTCTTGCACAGAATTCAACGCTGATCACGAATATGTATGGCGCTTGTCGAAATTCAAAATATTTCAAAAGTTATGCCCAACGGTTTCTTTGAAATTCGTGCCCAGTGACATGCCAACTACTATTTTTTTTTACCCTAGAAACTTCTACTCAAAAAACTCCATTTTACCTGAAATTGGACCAGAATCCAAATTGGTCTCCGTTTCTCGAAATTTCTGTAATTTGTTTTAAAATGAAACAATCGTCTTGAAAAACTGACCTATTTGGCTTGAAAGCCAACTTACCGACCGATTTAAAAACCGGGTGTCATTCGAACGAGGCCGCCCCCAAAACCCAAAGACACTTAAAACCCACTCTGCGATTATTAGAACTCGAGTTATTGCACTTTGGTAATGCATTTCTATGACAGTATCAGAAAACACCGAAAAAAAAGTAAAAAATTTTAATTGCGGTATTATCCTTTTGAAGCGTTCGTTCTTCATATATGGGCTTAATTGCGACGCATTTCTTCTTTCCGTGGGTTTGATCATTTTTTGTCTTCCTCCAATTCCATCCAAACATAGTTTTCTTGCACAGAATTCAACGCTGATCACGAATATGTATGGCGCTTGTCGAAATTCCAATTAGTCTAAAGGTTATGCCTAATTGTTTCTTTTGAAATTCGTGACCTCTTTCTCAATAGTCTGTTTCAAAGTGACATGCCCACCACTATTTTTTTTTACCCTAGAAACTTACCAAAGTTACCCATTTCACTCGAAATTTGACCATTAGAATCTAAATATGGTCTCCGTTTCACGAAATTCCTGTAACTTTTTAAAAAATGAAAGACCTTCTTGAAAACAAACCAACCTATTTGGCATGAAAGCCAACTTCTACCGACCGATTTCAAAACTGGCCAATTCACACCAAACTTAGTTTTCTTGCACAGAATTCAACGATGATCACGAATATGTATGGCGCTTGTCGAAATTCCAAATAGTTCAAAGTTATGCCCAACGGTTTCCTTTGAAATTCGTGCCCAGTGACATGCCAACTACTATTTTTACCCTAGAAACTTACCAAAACCCATTTTCACTCGAAATTGACCAGGAATCCAAATTCGGTCTCCGTTTCACGAAATTTCTGTAATTTGTTTTAAATAAACAATCGTCTGAAAAACTGACCTATTTGGCTTGAAAGCCAACTTACCGACCGATTTAGTAAAAAACCGCGTCATTCGAACGAGAGGCCGCCCCCAAACCCAAAGACACTTAAAACATTACCCTGCGATTATTAGAACTCGAGTTATTACCCTTTGGTAATGCATTTCATGACAAGTATCAGAAACACTGAAAAAAAGTAAAAATTTTAATTGCGGTATTATCCTTTTTGGTTGCTCGTCTTCATATGGGCTTAATTGCGACGTATTTCTTTCCGTGGGCCGGATCATTTTTTTGTCTTCCTCCAAATTCCATCCAAACATAGTTTTCTTGCACAGAATTCAACGCTGATCACGAATATGTATGGCGTTTTTCTGTCGAAATTCCAATTAGTTCAAAGGTTAAAGTTCTAATTGTTTCTTTGAAATTCGTGACCCTTTCAATAGTCTGTTTCCTCAAGTGTGACATGCCCACCACTATTTTTTACCCTAAAACTTACCAAAGTTACCCATTTCACTGGAAATTTGACCAGAATCTAAATATGGTCTCCGTTTCACGTAATCTCCTGTAACTTTTTAAAAATGAAAAAGACCTTCTGAAAACCAACCCATTTGGCAAGTAAGTACATGAAAGCCAACTACCGACCGATTTTAAAAACTGGCCACTTCACACCAAACTTAGTTTTTCTTGCACAGAATTCAACTATGACCACAATATAAAGGCGCTTGTCGAAATTCCAAATAGTTCAAAAAGTTATGCCCAACGGTTTCTTTGAAATTGTGCCCAGTGACATGCCCACCACTATTTTTTTAACCAGGAAACTTACCAAAACCCATACTACCGAAATTGACCAGGAATCCAAATCTGTCTCCGTTTCACGAAATTCGTGTAATTTTTTTAAAAAGAAACAAAGTCTTGAAAAACTGACCTATTTGGCTTGAAAGCCAACTTACCTGACCTATTTTAAAACCGCGTCATTCTACCTTGAGAGGCAGCCCCAAACCCAAAGACACTTAAAACATTACCCTGCTATTATTAGAACTCGATATTGCATAGCTACTGTAATGCATTTCTATGACAAGTATCAGAAAACACCGAAAAAAGTAAAAATTTTAATTGCGGTATTATCCTTTTGAAGCGTTCGTCTTTCATATGGGCTTAATTGCGACGCATTTCTCTCTTCCGTGCGTTGATCATTTTTTTGTCTTCCTCCACCTACCAAACTTAGTTTCTTTCTTCACAGAATTCAACGCTGATCACGAATGCGTATGGCGCTTGTCGAAATTCCAATTAGTTCAAAGGTTATGCCCACTATATTTCTTTGAAATTCGTGACCTCTTCAATGTAGTCCGTTTCAGTGACATGCCCACTTATTTTACCCTAGAAACTTACCAAAGTTACCCATTTCACTTTAGAAATTTGACCAGGAATCTAAATTGGCGGCCCTCGCTCACTGTACCCTGTAAATATTTTTTTAAAGAAAGACCTTCTTGAAAACTAAACCTTATTTGGTATGAAAGTTAACTTACCGACCGATTTTAAAACCGGCCAATTCAAGCACACCAAACTTAGTTTTTTCTTGCACAGAATTCAACGCTGATCACGAATATGTATATGGCGCTTTGTCGAAATTCAAAATAGTTCAAAAAGTTATGCCCAACGGTTTCTATGAAATTGTGCCTGCGGCATGTCCACTATTTTTACCCTAGAAACTTTCGCTCAAAAAACCCATTTCACTCGAAATTGGACCAGGAATCCAAATCTTTGTCTCCCGGTTTCACGAAATTCCTGTAATTTTTTAAAAAGAAACACCGTCTTGAAAACTGACCTATTTGGCTTTGAAAGCCAACTACCGACCTTATTTAGTAAAAAAACCGGGTGTCATTCGACCGAGAGGCCGCCCTCAAAACCCAAAAGACACTTTAAAACATTACCCTGCGATTATTAGAACCTCGAGCATAGACCCTTTGGTAATGCAGGCGATGCAAGTATCAGAAAAACACCGAAAAAAAGTAAAAAATTTTAATTGCGGTATTATCCTTTTTGAAGCGTTCGTCTTTCATATGGGCTTAATTGCGACGCATTGTCTCTTCTTTTCCGTGGGTTTGACCATATTTTGTCTTCCTCCAATTCCATCCAAACATAGTTTTCTTTTAAACAGAATTCAACGCTGATCATTTAAATATGTATGGCGCTTGTCGAAATTCCAATTAGTTCAAAGGTTATGCCTAATTGTTTCTTTGAAATTCGTGACTCCTTTTCAATAGTCTGTTTGCGACATGCCCACCACTATTTTTTTTTTTACCCTAGAAACTACCAAAGCTACCCATTTCACTGAAATTTGACCAGGAATCTAAATATGGTCTCCGTTTCACGTGTAATCTCTGTAACTTTTTTTAAAATGAAAGACCTTCTTGAAAAAAAAACCAACCTATTTGGCATGAAACCAACTTACCGACCGATTTTAAAACTGGCCACAATTTCCACACCAAACTTAGTTTTTCTTGCACAGAATTCAACGCTGATCACGAATATGTATGGTGCTTGTCGAAATTCCAAATAGTTCAAAAGTTATGCCCAACGGTTTCTTTGAAATGTGCCCAGTGACATGCCCACCACTATTTTTAACCAGGAAACTTACCAAAACCCATTTCACTGAAATTGGCCCGTGAATCCAAATTCGTCTCGTTTCACGAAATTCGTGTAATTTTTTTTAAAAGAAAACACCGTCTTGAAAACCGACCTATTGGCTTGAAAGCCAACTTACCGGACCTATTTTAAAACCGGGTGTCATTCGACCGAGAGGCAGCCCCCAAAACCCAAAGACACTTAAAACATTACCCCTGCTATTATTAGAACTCGAGTTATTGCACATTGGTAATGCATTTCTGGGATTGGGTATCAGAAAAACACCGAAAAAAAGTAAAAATTTTAATTGCGGTATTATTTTGAAGCGTTCGTCTTTCATATATGGGCTTAATGACGCATTTCTCTTCCGTGCGTTGATCATTTTTTGTCTCCTCCAATTCTACCAAACTTAGTTTTTCTTCACAGAATTCAACGCTGATCACGAATGCGTATGGCGCTTGTCGAAATTCCAATTAGTTCGAAAGGTTATGCCTACTGTTTCTTTGAAATTCGGTGACCTCTTTCAATAGCTCATGGTTTCCAGTGACATGCCCACCTCTATTTTTACCCCAGAAACTTAACAAAGTTACCCATTTCACTCTCCGAAATTTGGACTAGAATCCAATATGGTTCCGTTTCACGAAATTCCTGTAACTTTTTTAAAAATGAAAGACCTTCTTGAAAACTAACCTATTTGGCATGAAAAGTTAACTTACCGGACCGATTTTGGAAAACCGGCCAATCTACACCAAACTTAGTTTTTTCTTTTTGCACAGAATTCAACGCTGATCACGAATATGTATGGCGCTTGTCGAAATTCAAAATAGTTCAAAAGTTATGCCCAACGGTTTCTATGAAATTCGTGCCCAGTGGCATGTCCACTACTATTTTTACCCCAGAAACTCTACCAAAACCCATTTCACCCGAAATTGGACCAGAATCCAAATCTTTGTCTCCGTTTCACGAAATTCCCGTGTAATTTTTAAAATGAAACACCGTCTGAAAACTGACCTATTTGGCTTGAAAGCCAACTTACCGACCGATTTAAAACCGGGTGTCATTCGAACGAGAGGCCGCTCCCAAACCCAAAGACACTTAAAACATTATTATACTGCGATTATTAGAACCTCGAGTATTGTGACCCCTTTGGTAATGCATTTCTATGACAGTATCAGAAAACACCGAAAAAAAAAAAAAAAGTAAAAAATTTAATTGCGGTATTATCCTTTTGAAGCGTTCGTCTTTCATATGGGCTTAATTGGTGACGCATTTTTCCGTGGGTCGATCATTTTTTGTTCTCTTCCAATTCCATCCAAACTTAGTTTTTTCTTTCACAGAATTCAACGTTGATCACGAATGCGCGTATGGCGCTTGTCGAAATTCCAATTAGTTCAAAGGTTATGCTCAATTGTTTCTTTGAAATTCGCGGACCTCTTTCAATAGTCTGTTTCAGTGACATGCCCACCACTATATTTTTTTTTTTTTTTTTTTTTTTACCCTAGAAACTTACCAAAGTTACCCATTTCACTCGAAATTGGACCAGGAATCTAAATATGGTCTCCATTTCACGAAATTCTGTAACTTTTTTAAAATGAAAAGACCTTCTTGAAAAACCAACCTAGTTGGCATGAAAGCCAACTTACCGACTGATTTTAAAAACCGGCCAATTAACCAAACTTTTTCTTGCACAGAATTCAACGCTGATCACGAATATGTATGGCGCTTGTCGAAATTCAAAATAGTTCAAAAGTTATGCCCAACGGTTTCTTTGAAATTCGTGCCCAGTGACATGCCCACTACTATTTTTTTTTACCCTAGAAACTTGCACAAAAACCCATTTCACTCGAAATTGGACCAGGAATCCAAATTGACCTGTTTCACGAAATTCCTGTAATTTTTAAATGAAACACCGCCCCGAAAAACTGACCTATTTGGCTTGAAAGCCAACTTCACGACCGATTTAAAAAACCGGGTGTCATTCTTCCGAACGAGAGGCCGCCCCCTTCAAACCCAAAAGACACTTAAAACCTTACCCCTGCGATTATTATTAGAACTCGAGTTATTGCACTTTGGTAATGCATTTCTATGACAAGATCGTGAAAACACCGAAAAAAGTAAAAATTTTAATTGCGGTATTATCCTTTTGAAGCGTTCGTCTTTCATGGGCTTAATTGCGACGCATTTCTCTTTTTCCGTGGGTTTGGATCATTTTTGTCGTCCTCCACCTACCAAACTTAGTTTTCGCATGCAATTCAACGCTGATCACGAATATGTATGGCGCTTGTCGAAATTCCACTAGTTCAAAGGTTATGCCCAATTGTTTCTTTTGAAATTCGTCCCCTTTCAATAGTCTGTTTCCAGCACATGCCCACCACTATTTTTTCCCTAGAACTACCAAAGCTACCCATTTCACTCGAAATTTGACCAGGAATCTAAATATGGCCCCTGTTTCACGAAATTCCTGTAACTTTTTAAAAATGAAAAAGACCTTCTTGAAAACCAACCTATTTGGTACAAAGCTAACCTACCCGGACCGGGATTTTAAAAACCGGCCACCTCACACCAAACTTAGTGTTTTGCACAGAATTCAACGCTGATCACGAATAATATATGGCGCTTGTCGAAATTCAAAATAGTTCAAAAGTTATGCCCAACGGTTTCTTTTGCAGAAATTGTGCCCAGTGGCATGCCCACTACTATTTTTACCCCTAGAAACTTTACCTCAAAAAAACCCATTTCATCTCCGAAATTGACCAGGAATCCAAACCTGGTCTCCGTTTCACGAAATTCCTAATTTTTTAAAATGAAACACCGTCTTCAAAACTGACCTATTTGGCTTTGAAAGCTAACCCTACTGACCGATTTTAAAAAACCGGGTGTCATTCGGAACGAGGCCGCCCACAAAACCCGTAAAGACACTTAAAACCTTACCCTGGTGATTATTAGAACTCGAGTTATTGCACTTTGGTAATGCATTTCTATAGACAGTATCAGAAAAACACCGGAAAAAAAGTGCGTACCTAAATTGCGGTATTATCCTTGAAGCATTCATCTTTCATATGGGCTTAATTAGTATACTTCTCTTTTCTGTGGGTTTGATCATTTTTTTGTCTTCTTCCAATTCCATCCAAACTTAGTTTTTTCTTTTCACAGAATTCAACGCTGACTACGAATGCGTATGGCGCTTGTCGAAATTCCAATTAGTTCAAAGGTTATGCCTAATTGTTTCTTTGTGACCTCTTTCTAATAGTCTGTTTCAGTGACATGCCCACCACTATTTTTTTTTTTACCCTAGAAACTTACCAAAGTTACCCATTTCACTCGAAATTTGACCAGGAATCTAAATATGGTCTCCGTTTCACGAAATTCCTGTAACTTTTTTTAAAAATGAAAGACCTTCTGAACCAACCTATTTGGCATGAAAGCTGACCTCTACCGACCGGGTTTTTAAAAACCGGCCAATTCACACCAAACTTAGTTTTCTTGCACAGAATTCAACGCTGATCACGAATATAGGGCGCTTGTCGAAATTCAAAATAGTTCAAAAGTTATGCCCAACGGTTTCTTTGAAATTCGTGCCCAGTGGCATGACCACTACTATTTTACCCTGTGAAATCCGGGCCCAAAAAACCCATTTCACTCGAAATTGGACCAGGAATAAATCTGGTCCTTCCGTTTCAATGAAATTCCTGTAATTTTTTAAATGAAACACCGTCTTGAAAAACCGACCTATTTGGCTTGAAAGCTAACTTACTGACCGATTTAAAAACCGGGTGTCATTCGAACGAGGCCGCCCCCAAACCCAAAGACACTTAAAACCTTACCCTGCGATTATTAGAACTCGAGTTATTGCACTTTGGTAATGCATTTATGACAAGTATCAGAAAACACCGAAAAAAGTAAAAAAATTTTAATTCTCAGGTATTATCCTTTTGAAGCGTTCGTCTACAAGTGGGCTTAATTGCGACGCATTTCTTTCCGTGGGTTTGGATCATTTTTGTCTTCTCCACCCTACCAAACTTAGTTTTTCTGCACAGAATTCAACGCTGATCACGAATATGTATGGCGCTTGTCGAAATTCCAATTAGTTCAAAAGGTTATGCCCACTGTTTCTTTTGAAATTCGTGACCTCTTTCAATAGTCTGTTTCAGTGACATGCCCACCTCTATTTTTTTACCCTAGAAACTTACCAAAGTTACCCATTTCACTCGAAATTTGACCAGGAATCTAAATATGGTCTCCACGAAATTCTGTAACTTTTTAAAAATGAAAGACCTTCTTGAAACCAACCTATTTGGTATGAAAGCTATCCTACCGGACCGATTTTTAAAAACCGGCCAATCTTCACACCAAACTTAGTTTTTCTTGCACAGAATTCAACGCTGATCACGAATATGTATGGCGCTTGTCGAAATTCAAAATAGTTCAAAAAAGCTATGCCCAACGGTTTCTATTATGAATTCGTGCCCAGTGGCACGTCCACTACTTTCATTTTTACCCTAGAAACTTACCAAAAAACCCATTTCACCGAAATTGACCAGAATCCAAATCTTGTCTCCGTTTCACGAAAATTCTGTAATTTTTAAAAAGAAACACCGTCTTGAAAAACTGACCTATTTATTTTGAAAGTTAACTTTACCGACCGGATTTTAAAACTGGGTGTCATTCTGACCGAGAGGCCGCCCCAAAACCCAAAAGACACTTAAAACATTACCCTGCGATTATTAGAACTCGAGTTAGTTGCACTTGGTAATGCATTTCATGACAAGTATCAGAAAAAAAACACCGAAAAAAAGTAAAAAAATTTTAATTGCGGTATTATCCTTTTGAAGCGTTCGTCTTTCTCTTTATATGGGCTTAATTGCGACGCATTTCTCTTTTCCGTGGGTTTGGATCATTTTTTTGTCTTCCTCCAATTCCATCCAAACATAGTTTTCTTTGCACAGAATTCAACGCTGATCACGAATATGTATGGCGCTTGTCGAAATTCCAATTAGTTCAAAGGTTATGCCCACTGTTTCTTTGAAATTGTGACCTCTTTCAATAGTCTGTTTCAGTGACATGCCCACCTCTATTTTTTACCTTGTGAAACTTACCAAAGCTACCCATTTCACTGAAATTTGACCAGAATCTAAATATGGTCTCCGTTTCACGAAATTCCTGTAACATTTTTTTAAAAGAAAGACCTTCTTTTGAAAACCAACCTATTTGGCATGAAAGCCAATCCACGACCTTAAAACCGGCCAATTCACACCAAACTTAGTTTTTCTTGCACAGAATTCAACGCTGATCACGAATATGTATGGCGCTTGTCGAAATTCAAAATAGTTCAAAAGTTATGCCCAACGGTTTCTATGAAATTCGTGCCCAGTGGCATGTCCACTACTATTTTTTTACCCTAGAAACTTACCAAAAAAAACCCATTTCACCTGAAATTGACCAGAACTAAAATCTTGTTCCGTTTCAATGAAATTCTGTAATTTTTTTTAAAAAGAAACACCGTCTTGAAAACTGACCTATTTGGCTTGAAAGCCAACTTACCGACCTATTTAAAAACTGGGTGTCATCTGACCGAGAGTGCCGCCCCCCAAACTCCAAAGACACTTAAAAACATTACCCTCGCGATTATTAGAACCCGAGTTATTGCACTTTTGTAATGCATTTCTATGACAAGTATCAGAAAACACCGAAAAAAAAAAAGTAAAAAATTTTAATTGCGGTATTATCCTTTTGAAGGTTCGTCTTCATAAGGGCTTAATTGCGACGCATTTATCTTTCCGTGGGTTTGATCATTTTTTGTCTTCTCCAATTCCAACTTCAAACATAGTTTCTTTCTGTAATGGTGAATTCAACGCTGATCACGAATATGTATGGCGCTTGTCGAAATTCCAATTAGTTCAAAGGTTATGCCTAATTGTTTCTTTGAAATTCGTGACCTCTTTCAATAGTCTTCGTTTCAGTGACATGCCCACCACTATTTTTTTTACCCAGAACTTACCAGTTACCCATTTTCACTCGAAATTTGACCAGGAATCTAAATATGGTCTCCGTTTCACGTAATTCCTGTAACTTCTTTTTTAAAATGAAAAGACCTTCTTGAAAACTAACCTATTTTGGCATGAAAGCCAACTTACCGGACCGATTTTGAAAAACTGGCCACTTCACACCAAACTTAGTTTTTCTTTGCACAGAATCTCAACGATGATCACGAATATGTATGGCGCTTGTCGAAATTCCAAATAGTTCAAAAGTTATGCCCAACGGTTTCTTTTGAAATTGTGCCCAGTGACATGCCCACCACTATTTTTAACCAGGAAACTTCTACCAAAAAACCCATTTCAATTTCGAATTGACCAGGAATCCAAATCTGGTCTCCGTTTCACGAAATTCGTAATTTTTTAAAAGAAACACCGTCTTGAAAAACTGACCTATTTGGCTTTGAAAGCCAACTTTACCGACCTTATTTTAAAACCGGGTGTCATTCGACCGAGAGGCAGCCCCCTAAACCCAAAGACACTTTAAAACATTAGCCACCCCTCAAGCATATTAGAACTCGAGTTACGTAATACTGGTAATGCATTTCTATGACAAGTATCGCGAAAACACCGAAAAAAAAAGTAAAAAATTTAATTGCGGTATTATCCTTTTTGAAGCGTTCGTCTTTTCATATATGGGCTAATTGCGACGCATTTCTCTCTTCCGTGCGTTGGATCATTTTTTTGTCTTCCTCCAATTCCTTACCAAACTTAGTTTTTCTTTCACAGAATTCAACGCTGATCACGAATGCGTATGGCGCTTGTCGAAATTCCAATTAGTTCAAAGGTTATGCCCACTGTTTCTTTGAAATTGTGACCTCTTCAATAGTCTGTTTCAGTGACATGCCCACCCTATTTTTTTACCCTAGAAACTTACCGTGTTACCCATTTCACTCTCCGAAATTTGACCAGGAATCTAAATATGGTCTCCGTTTCATCGAAATTCTGTAACTTTTTTAAAATGAAAGACCTTCTTGAAAACCAACCTATTTGGCATGAAAAGTTAACTTACCGACCGATTTTAAAAACCGGCCAATTCACACCAAACTTAGTTTTTTCTGCACAGAATTCAACGCTGATCACGAATATGTATGGCGCTTGTCGAAACTAAAATAGTTCGTAAAAGTTAAGTGCCCAACGGTTTCTATGAAATTCGTGCCCAGTGGCATGTCCACTACTATTTTTACCCTAGAAACTTACCAAAAACCCATTTCACTCGAAATTGACCAGGAACTAAATCTTGTCTCCGTTCTCATAATGAAATTCTGTAATTTTTTAAAATGAAACACCGTCTTGAAAAACCGACCTATTTGGCTTGAAAGCCAACTACCGACCGATTTAAAAACCGGGTGTCATTCGAACGAGAGGCCGCTCCCAAACCCAAAGACACTTAAAACATTATAATTGCGATTATTAGAACTCGAGTTATTGCACTTTGCAATGCATTTCTAAGCGACAAGTAACAGAAAACACCGAAAAAAGTAAAAAAATTTTAATTGCGGTATTATCCTTTTGGAAGCGTTCGTCTTCATATATGGGCTTAATTGCGACGCATTTCTCTCTCTTTTCCGTGGGTTTGACTATCATTTTTTGTCTTCCAATTCCATCCAAACTTAGTTTTTCTTTCACAGAATTCAACGCTGATCACGAATGCGTGTATGGCGCTTGTCGAAATTCCAATTAGTTCAAAGGTTATGCCCACTGTTTTCTTTTGAAATTCGTGACCTCTTTCCTTTCAATAGTCTGTTTCCAGTGACATGCCCACCACTATTTTTAAGTATCTCTTAGAACTTACCAAAGTTACCCATTTCCTCACTGAAATTTGACCAGGAATCTTAAATATATTCCATTTCACGAAATTCCTGTAACTTTTTAAAAATGAAAGACCTTCTTGAAAAACAACCAACCTATTTGCATGAAAGCCAACTTACTGACTGATTTAAAACCGGCCAATTAACACCAAACTTAGTTTTTCTTGCACAAAATTAAACGCTGATCACGAATATGTATGGCGCTTGTCGAAATTCAAAATAGTTCAAAGTTATGCAACGGTTTCTATGAAATTCTGCCCAGTGGCATGTCCACTACTATTTTTTTACCCTAGGAAACTTACCAAAACCCATTTCACTCGAATGGACCAGGAATCAAATTTTGTCTCCGTTTCACGAAATTCCTGTAATTTTTTAAAAGAAACACCGTCTTGAAAAACCGACCTATTTGGCGAAAGCCAACTTACCGACCTATTTTAAAAACCGGGTGTCATTCGACCGAGGCCCCCCCCAAACCCAAAGACACTTAAAACATTACCCTGCGATTATTAGAACCGAGTTTTGCACTTTGGTAATGCATTTCTATGACAAGTATCAAAAAAACACCGAAAAAAAAGTAAAAAATTTTAATTGCGGTATTATCCTTTTTTGAAGCGTTCGTCTTTCATATGGGCTTAATTGCGACGCTTTTATCTTTTCCGTGGGTTTGGATCATTTTTGTCTTCCTCAATTCCACAAACTAGTTTTCTTTTTAAGAATTAAACGCTGATCACGAATATGTATGGCGCTTGTCGAAATTCCAATTAGTTCAAAGGTTATGCCTAATTGTTTCTTTGAAATTCGTGACCTCTTTCAATAGTCTGTTTCAGTGACATGCCCACCACTATTTTTTTTTACCCTAGAAACTTACCAAAGTTACCCATTTCACTCGAAATTTGACCAGGAATCTAAATATGGTCTCCGTTTCACGTAATTCCTGTAACTTTTTTTAAAAATGAAAGACCTTCTTGAAAAAACCAACCTATTTGGCATGAAAGCCAACTTACCGACCGATTTTAAAAAACTGGCCACTTCACACCAAACTTAGTTTTTCTTGCACAGAATTCAACGATGATCACGAATATGTATGGCGCTTGTCGAAATTCCAAATAGTTCAAAAGTTATGCCCAACGGTTTCTTTGAAATTCGTGCCCAGTGACATGCCCACCACTTTTTTTTTTAACCAGGAA
>BMAV01023415.1:0-10225 GCA_019973955.1 Trichonephila inaurata madagascariensis | reverse complement strand
GTGCCAGCTCAGGCGCGCTCACGCACTTGACTACGGTTCAAAATTACGTGGTTTGTCCCCAAAAAGCCCTCATGTAGCTGAACAGTGCGATGTAAATATTCAATCAATCAATCAGACTGACCACCTGCTTGGGACATCTGCCCATACACTTTAGCCAATGGTCATGTACACTGAGATGGGCACAGTAGGCCTTGGCCCTCATGGACTGTTGCACCACTAAGTTTGAGTTTATGGTATATAATTATGATATCTAAAATAGACTAATCATTCATCAGAAAAGTGATTATTTAATGGAAATTTCATCTGACTGATGGAAAATTTCAAAAGGAAGTGTTAGTTACAAATGGAGAAAAAGATTAACTTTGATAATTTATTTGATGTTGACTCGGAAACTCTTACAGATAGTATAATTTTCAGCTATGTGTATTAATGTTGATATACTTCTGCCTTCCCCAGTTGGTTTCTCATGCAAAAAGTTCTTCACTAGAAATTAAAAATTTGGCTTATGATCAAATTTCAGTCTCCAGTGTAAAAAATGTACGTAATTGGAAGTATGTAGTAAAATGCACTGGCGTAGCTAGTAACTCCTTCGGGGCCCTTTCTCAAAAATGAAAGCTCTGTTAGTGGTAATGTAGTTATAATTGTGAGGGCATCTGTAGCTTGGCCCCATATCATTTATATGCGGTAGCTGTGTCCCTGATAAAATGTAATGTTATTGGAAAAGGATTCAGTATGAATAATATTGTAAACCTCCTTATCTTTTGATTGAGAATAATTGGCAGATGATCTTTCCAGAAAGACTATTCCTGAATATGCCTTTTCTATCAAGGGCTAATCATAGGTAATATAAAATGGAGCCAAATTCAAATGAAATTTTCACTGAACTTCTGACATTGTTGGTGGTTCATACTTGGCTTAAAACTCAAATTTTGTAATGGATCTACTGGAATGTTTTTGTTGAACTTTAAGTCCTTTACTGAAAAGCCTTTATTTTGGCACCTTTTTTAGATTATTTCATTAAATTTGGCTACCATTATCTCAGGGAAAGTAATGTAATCTTTCCAATCAGATTATTCAATTCAATAAAAGGGCTGAATCCTTTTCATAGTACTATCTACATTTCAAAATATGGACAGAGCCATCTTTTACTCTTTTGATTTTCAGTTGTTAAGATATAATTAAAAATCACTAGTGTATCCTGACAAGATATCTTAAAATGTATCATTTTTCTATATACTTTTATTACTATTTTTGTTATTTACTATATTATTAATATGAATGTGTTAAATTTCTTGCTGTGAAATACTTTTCTTTTTATTAATTTATATGGTAATTTTTGGTACATCCAATACTAGGGGCAAGTTAATTTGGTAATTACTTTTGTATTATACTGATGACCAATTTTGCCAAATGTTATCATTGTATATGCACACGCTTTGTCTTTTGCACAAATGAGGAAAGTGATTGCTAAAAAAGTTAAAAAAATAATTTACTGAAAGTTTTTGTGTATGGGTTCTATAGTTGTTGAATAGTTTTGACCTAAATTCATAATTGATACCAAAATTTTGACTTTAACCTACCAATCAGTGCATTGTTATAAAATGACAGTCATTTATGTATGTATAACACAAGTACTTTTTTAAATTCTCATACATGACTAAAATTTACTTATTTTATAAAAATATAAATATATTTTCTCTTTTAGGTCATTACAAAAGTTATGTATAATTTTCCTAATTTTTTTGTTGAAAAGAATTCCATCAATATTGAAAATGTGTTTATAAACTTTTTGTACAAAGTAGGACCTGTTTATGTATTCTTTTTGTATAAGTTTTCACTATTTTTTCTGTTTTGATGTACTTTTTGTGTGTGTGTGTGATTTTAGTTTATCCCCGCAAATATTCTAAATTAATTTGTAGGTTATAACAAATATCCTCATATCTGAATTTGTATTTACATATTAGTATCATACCACAGCCAAATTGGCCACATGAATCATGCCAATCTTCACCAAAATCTGACTGACTTGTATTTTTTCATATAAAAACACGTTAGAATCTTTGTTGTTTTGTGGCGCCAATTTTGCTGCAGTTATGCTAATGCAAAAGCACTCGTGAGTTTTTTTTTTTTTTTAAATGTGTGTGTGCCCCACATAGTCATATCCCTTAATATCTCTTTTTATCAAGGACAGTTCTGTAAAAAGGGAAAGGTTTGTGGGTTCCAACCTCACCCATAGACCAGCAGGTTTTTAATTTTCACATAGAAGTAACATCTCATCTAGTGCTTTTGTCTATGTTTTCTTAGAAAATGTAACACCTTCCATGAAAGTAGTTGGTGTACGCTATTGTTCAAAATAAATGTTTAATGTTTAAATTTGAGAAATTCTTACTTTAAAATAAATAAAGTTTTGTTTTATTGAAATAATGCAATTTCCTATTGTATAAAACTCAGCTTGAATAAAAGTTGAAATGTTGATTTTGTTACATTACCTTCATTGGAATAAGAATCCAATATATATATATATTTTTAAATTTCTGATTGAGTAAAAAAAGATAAAGAGCTCTAATTTAAATTTTTTTAATTCTTCAGTCATTTTAAATCATTTAGTTCTAACAATAACAAACTGGGAGATCAAATTGACTTCAAAATCTTAAATTAAACAGAAATACTAAAAATTAATACCTTTATTTAAACTTTTGAAACCAGCATATGTGTTACCATACTATTAAAGTGTTCATAATACACTCATTGCCAGAAAATTTGGCCAACAAAAAGGGTAGTCGAAATGAAATGTTACTTATGTAAGTACTACTTTGATATAAGTGATTAGAAAATCAAAGAAAAGGATTATTTATTGCAGAAAAGTACAAATGAGCGAAGTTTTGTACTCGGTTGGACCCTCTAGCTCAATGCATGATACGATACAAGTGGACATTTTAGGTATACAGTTCTGTATGATGTCTGGAGACATCTCATTCCACTGTTCCTGTAAATGCACCTTTAGTTCGACCAAACTCGGAGGCTGTCCAGCTTGCCTTCCCAAATGATCCCAGTTATGCTCGATTGGTGAGAAATTTGGAGATCGAGCAGGCCAGGGAAGGGTGGTAATGTGGCAGAAGCAGTCTTGTGACATCCTTGCTGTGTGTTGTCATGCATCTTCTTGTTGAAAAGGGCTCCTGGGGACCCCTGCCATGAGTGGCAACACACTTGGTGAAGGACTGCTGACTGTCAATGTGACATCGATCAATATTGGGATGACGATAGTAATTAATGGCACCCCATATCATCACGCCAGCTGGGGAATAGTATGTCGCTGTAAAGCAAAGGCAGTGATTGAGGTGCTCACCACGGGCCTCCACACACAAAACATGATTATCATCACTGCTCAAATTGAATCTAGATTCCTCACTGAAACAAGCCTGGTTCCATTCTGTTTAATCCAATGCCATCGGCACTCCAAATGGAGGGTTGGTGGTGGGTGACATTGGCAGCACACGTGAATGGGCGCTGTGATACCAGATGTCCTTCAGCCAGGTGACTTGCAATGGTTCGGAAAGACCAGGCCATAGTGAAGGTGCTGTCTGTGTCTGGTCAGTGGTCAATGAGGCAGTTGGCTCTACACGGGCATATTGTATAATGTGACCGTTTTCTCGAGGACTGGTCTGTAGAGGGCATTCTGAGCCTGGTCACTGTGTAAATGACATCTCTTCTGTTCAATGGTCCCAACACTTCCTCACAGTTCAAATAAGAACAGCCTACTTGACAAGCAACTTGCTGAGCTGACCACCCAGCTTCCAGCATTCCGATGATTCTTTCCCTCTCGAACTCTTGACAGCTTCTCATATTATCTTCGATGGCAGCAAATGGGCATATCTATCTCAGTGTTTCCTTTTCAAAAGATTTAAGTACACTCAAACAAGCTCTTCTTACCTGTTATATACTTCAAGGAGAACAAAGTTCAATGCCCTCTAGTGGCATTACGCTATGCACAATCGCGCATTATTAATCATTTGCATATCTGGCTGATATGTACCTTCATGCCAAGTTTCGTTACGATATCACAATTATTTCTGGGCATGCAAATTTTTATGGCAATGTATATTTTACATATTCTTCAGAAATTTTAAAACTGTTTTATCATTTTCAGTTTTTAAGTTATTAGAGCCTTAAAAGCAACTTGCATTTGTGAATATATTAGCATGTTTAAATGCACTTGAATGACTGGTTTTAGTAAATTGAATGGGAGTGCCTAGTAAGTAACGAGGAGGATGACACCTGAGCTCTCATCAAACTCTGAACTTGAAATCTTCTAACTTAGAAAGAATTACGATACATCTCTTCTACATAACAAGATTTCGTTGTTACTGGACTTCAGGCCAGGGGATGTAAGAAACAATGCCTTTCACAAAATTGCAGCAAACACTGTTCAGCTACCATGGCCTCTGTATTTTGAATGAAATTATTAAGCTTTATTCGTTATTAAATATTAATATATTTCTTTTGAAGTTAACTCATTTTTATAGAATAGTCCAATTTGTGTAAATTATCCTCTTCATAATAAAAGCGATCAAATAAACATAGCAAAATTTTTGTCTAATTTTAAAGCCTTAAGAATAAAATCTATAAATACCGTTATTAAAATTTTTTGTTGTAATTTCAAGTTTTGTTCTATGTTGAACTAATATATTGTTTAAAATTTTGTTGTCTGTTGCCAATACCTTTTTTGTTACTCTGAATCTTGACAATAATTCCAGCCAATAATCAAATATGTGAAATGTTTATAACATGTAACATTTTTTTTTCAGTTTTATGTGTGTGTGTATACTTATTATTTTTGTACTGTGATATGGTACCTACCCTTTTTGAATTTTCAAAGACTAGGTATTCATATTCTGTCATGATGTTTCTGTAGTTTCCTATCATATTGCTTATGTGTAATATATTTTTTGTAACTAATATTCAATATATATTTTAGATTTTGATTGATTTAACAATAATGCTATCTAAAAGCTAGCTAATTTCTTCAGATATCAGAATAAACTTTCTTAGCTGATTTTTTTAATCTGTAATATTTGTCCAAATTTTTTTTCCCTACATAAATTATAATTCATAACATAAAAATTCCACTGATGTGTTTAACATTATACTGAAGAATTAACTTTTTTCTTTTTCAGAAAGATGTTAATAAAAACTGATATCCTTAACAAGAGTGCAAGATCCATTTTCCTCATTTATTGATTTTTAAAAGAGATTAATGTTCTCACTTCATTGAAAAAAACTAACACGTTTGAAATTATACCAAAATGGCTTTCTCTCTACATGATAACTCAAGAGATCATTTACATGTCCGTGATAATGAAAAACCTCATGTTTGTGAAAAATGCAACAAGGGCTTTTCGCAGATTATTCGATTAAAAAGACATGCGCTTTTTCATATAGAGGAAAAGCCTTATGTTTGTGAAATTTGCAGTAAAGCTTTCTCTCACAATTGTAACTTAAAAAAACATCTGCTTATTCATACCAAAGAAAAGTCTCATGTATGTGAAATGTGCAACAAGGGTTTTTCTGAAGCTAGTAATTTAACAAGACATATAGGGATTCATACCAAGGAAAAGTCTCATGTGTGTGAAATATGCAACAAGGGTTTTTCTCGTATTAGTCAATTAAAAAGACATACACTTATTCACATCAAAGAAAAACCTCATATATGGAATATGCACAAAGGTTTTTCTGAAGCTCATGATTTAACAAGACATTTATGGATTCATACCAGGGAAAAGCCTTTTTTTGTGAAATATGCTATAAGTCTTACTCTCAAATTGGTAATTTAAAAGTACATTTACGTACTCATACCAAGGAAAAGCCTCATGTGGTGAAATATGCAACAAGGGTTTTTCAAACTGGTAATTTAAGAAGACATTTACGTATTCATACCAAGGAAAAAGCCTTATTTTTGTGAATTATGCAACAGGTCTTTCCCTCAAACTGGTAATTTAAAAAGCACATTTACGTATTCATATCAAGGAAAACCTCATGTTTGTGAAATATGCAACAAGTTTTTTCTAAACCTTGTAATTTAAAAAACATTTATTAGCATCATACCAGGGAAAAGCCTCATGTATGTGAAATATGCAATAAGAGTTTTTCCTAAACTGGTAGTTTAAGAAGACATTTACGATTCATATCGAAGGAAAAGCCTTATTTTTGTGAAATATGCAACAGGTCTTTCTCTCATACTGGTAATTTAAAAGCACATTTACGTATTCATACCAAGGAAAAACCTCATGTTTGTGAGATATGCAACAAGGGTTTTCCTCAAACTAATAAATTAAAAGAACATTTACGTATTCATACCAAAGAAAAGCCTTATGTTTGTGAAATATGCAACAAGGGTTTTTCTCAAATTGGTCATTTAAAAGAACATTTACGTGTTCATACCAATGAAAAGCCTATGTTTGTGAAAATGCAACAAAGCTTTCTCAAAGAGGTCATTTAAAAGCACATTTACGTATTCATACTAAGGAAAAAACTTTGTGAAGTGTTTTATTTAAGGTTTTCTGGACTGAGCTTACAAAACACATTTATTTATGCATAGGAAGGAAAAGTCTCATGTATGTGAAATATGTAGCATTGCTTTCTCTCAAAATGCTCATTTAAAAAGAAACCTGCTTTTTTGTACCAAAGAAAAGCCTCATGTTTGGTATGCAACAAGGCTTCCTCACAAATTCATTGTTGAAAAACACATTTGTGGATTCATACCAAGATAAAGGTATGTGAAATGGGCAACAATGTTTTCTTTCAAACTGGTAATTTAAGTAGGGTCCAGTGGTTGAGAGTAGTAGCATATCGTGCTTCCACACCACAGGTTCTGGTTTTATTCATGGACTGGGCAAGATCAACTCAACCTTTCATCCCTACTGCAGTGGCTCGATAAATGAGCACCAAGTTTGTTTGGGGACTTAAACACTTGGGGTCTCGCTTCAGACTGACCAGCGGGTCAGCGTAGCATGAAGTGGTATAGGTATTGATCGGGCTTGCCTTTGTTCGTGCTCCAGTACCACTAAAAGACCCGCCGTAGGGCAGCGATGCACGCAAATCTGTCGAGAGCTGAAACGTCCTCCCGTTGGTGTGGTGTGGTAGTTAGGAGAAGGGGGTGCCAGCTCAGGTATCGTCCACGTCACTTGACCATGGTTCAAAATTACGTGGCCCGTCTCCAAAAGCCCTCGTGTAGCTGAACAGTGCAACGTTAATATTCAATCAATCAATCAGACTGACCACCTGATTGGAGACATCTGTTCATGCACATCAGTGCCCAATGGTCACGTATACTGGGATGGGCACAGTAGGCCCTAGCCCTCATGGGCTGTTGCTCCACTGAGTTTGAGTTGAGTTTGATAATTTAAGTAAACATATGTGTATTCATACTAAGGAAAAACTATATTTTTTATATATATATGCAACAAGAGTTTTTTTCTCAAACTGATACTTTAAAGCAGAGGTCGCCAAAGTGGTGGTCCGCAAGAACATTTTGCTGGTCCCCAGAAAAATGTGGAATATACTTAAATTGTAAAGGAAATTTCTTTTGGTCACAAAGCACTTAATTCTCAAATATTCGAGGCACTTTTTGAAGAAATGGGCTCCGAGTATACTCATCTTCGTCATGTTGAGGTGAGAAGGCTGTCAAGGGTAAAATACTGACCCAACTATTCGCCTTGTGGGAAGAAGTCGAATTATTTTTCCATCAACAAAATAATCCGAAATTGCAAAAATTCTTGTCCAACAATGAATAGATAACAAAGCTCGCATACCTGGCAGATATTTTTACCCTGTTAAATGAACTAAACATATCCCTGCAGGGAGTGGTCAAGGTATCGGATTGTGGCTGGCATGTCACATGTTCAAGCCCAGTACCACTAAAAGACCCGCCATGTAGAGGAGCAATGCACGTTAAATCTGTGGAGAGCTCAAACGTCCTTCTGTTGGTGTGGTAGTTAGAGAGAGGGGGGTGCAAGCTCAAGTGTCGTTCTCGTCACTTAACCATTGTTCAAAATTACGAGGTCCGTCGCCAAAAGCCCTCGTGTGGCTGAACAGTGTGACGTTAATATTCACTTACTCACATCCTTGCAAGGATAACTTAAGAACGTGTTCACACTACGAAATAAAATGGATGCATTTCGAAAGAAAATATTACTGTGGAAAACGCAGTTGATCTGTGAATGTTTTCTTATTTTGATGAATACAAGAAGGAAAATGATGTTGTTCCCAGCAAGTAGTAACCCTAGTTAAAAAACACTTGGATTTACTTACATCATAATCGTTTGCTCGTTATTACCCAAAGAATGAAGATCCCAGACTTGGTGATATGTGGATAATAGATCCGTTTGCAGCGAAAATTCAGAATAATAATAATTTAAGTATGCATCTAAAAGAAAACCTCATTGACCTATCATCCGAAGAAACTCAAATTTAAATTTCATTCATCCCCTTATCAAGATCTTAGTTTTGGCTTTCCATAAAAAGTGAATACCCTTTTCTAAGTGAACAGGCAATGAAAATTCTGATTCAATTCTCCACAAGTTATTTATGTGAAAAGGCATTTGCATCTGTCACAGCCATCAAAACATGATACCGATCTCAGCTTTAAATATAAATGCAGTTCTTCGTCTTGCAGCAACCATATTGAATCCAAATATCCATACTCTTATTTCAAGTAAACAGGAACATCCCTCATACTAGAAATACATAATGCTAAAAGTTTGATATACTTGAAAATTTTTTTACTTGTTTTATTTTTACACAGTTCTGGTTAATTTTATTATGATTTATTAATAAAGCTTTCATAATTTGGTTAGTTTCATTTTATTAACTAGGTACATTTTATGTGTTCTTAAATCCCAATTTTTTTTATAAATATATTTAACACTTAGAAAAATCCTATTTGTGGTCCGCAGGATTTAAATTATGAATTTACTGGTCCATGAGGTCAAAAAGTTTGGCGACCGCTACTTTAAAGGTATATTTATGTATTGATACCAAGGAAAAGAAAACTGTATGTTTGTGAACTGTGCTACTGAGGATTTTCCATAACTAATCGTTAAAAGCACATTTTCATATGCTTAGGAAAGAAGAGTTTCATGTCTGTGAAATATGAAACATTGTTTTCTGTCAGTAGGTAATTTAGAAATACGACTTTTTAAATTAAAGAAAAATTTCAACTGTAAAATATTTATAAGAAAATGTATAGTTTTTCTTTTGTTATAACTTTAATAATGACTTATGTGGAAAAGATTATATTTAGACTTTTTTTTTACTTGCAGTATTTTAAGAAGACGGTTTTTTTTTGTTCAAAACATCATTGTTTTTTTTTAATAGGTTTTTTAATGGTTACAAAAAGAAATACATTTCTTGTTTGATTATGGCTTATATATTTTTAAATGAGTTAACATAAAGTAAATTACTGATATATTTCTAATCACACACATTCTGTATGTAATATGCTCATATAACGTTAAAATGAAAATGTGTGAATTTATGTTAGAAGCATTAAAATTATTCACATGTATCACTTGAATATTTGTTAAAATAAATGCTTTTAAATGTGAGTATCTTGTGATTGTGACCTATATTTCTAAATTTCGTTTTGAATTATGTCTAAAATGTGAGGGCACACTTTCAATTGGATGATGTATATAAGGTCTTGTGATGAAGATTTTTTTTTTCTTTCAATTCCTACTATTAGGTCACACTCTCTATATATTTATTTATTTATCTTGGAATTCGTTAATAAAATACATTTTAAAGTGCTCCATTGAGCTGAAATTTTATATACATGATTATTTTGGATGCCAATACAATAATTTAATTATTATCAATTAACATTAAATGATTAAAACTAATTATTTAAAGAATTACAAATACACAAGCCACGTTGGTATCCTTTTTGGCGACTTGTGTCAAAACTTGAAAAGGTTTTTTTCTCACGTCTTAAAGCATTCAGTTGAACTGAAATTTTATATACACGATTGTTTTAATGACACTACGATATTCTTTACTGATAATTAATAGAAATTAATTACTACTTAATGTTGTGATTTTGTTATATGTATATACATATATTTATATTTATTGTAACTATTTAATAAAAGCAGCTATGACGTGGTGGTGCCAAATGATAAGGGGGAGACGGGAAGGTTCTTTACTAAGTCCACTGTTTTAAAACAATTTA
>BMAV01023414.1:0-27943 GCA_019973955.1 Trichonephila inaurata madagascariensis | reverse complement strand
TTTTAAAACCGGGGTGTCATTCGAACGACGGGCCCCCCCCAAACCCAAAGACACTTAAAACATTGCCCTGATTATTAGAACCGAGTTATTGCATTTTGTAATGCATTTTGACAAGTTTCAGAAAAACACCAAAAAAAATTAAAAAAATTTTAATTGCGGTATTACCCTTTTTGAAGCGTTCCACTTTCATTCGGGCTTAATTGCGACGCATTTCTTTTTTCCGTGCGTTTGGATCATTTTTTGTCTTCCCCCACTCACCAAACTTAGTTTTTCTTGCACAGAATTCAACGCTAATCACGAATATGCATGGCGCTTGTCGAAATTCCAATTAGTTCCAAAGTTATGCCCAACGGTTTCTTTGAAATTCATGCCCTCTTTCAATAGTCTGTTTCGTGACATGCCCACCACTATTTTTACCCTAGAAACTTACCAAAGTGACCCATTTCACTCGAAATTTGACCTGGAATCCAAATCTGGTCTCCGTTTCACGAAATTGCTGTAATTATTTTTTAAAAATGAAACACCTTCTTGAAAAAACCGACCTGTTTGGCTTGAAAGCCAACTTACCGACCGATTTTAAAAAACCAGGTGTCATTCGAACGAGAGGCCACCCCCAAACGCAACACACTTAAAACAATACCCTGCGATTATTAGAACTCGAGTTATTGCACTTTGGAAATGATTTATAAAAAAGTTTTAGAAAACACCGAAAAAAAAAAAAAATTTTAATTGCGGTATTCCCCCTTTTGAAGCGTTCGTCTTTCTTTCCCGGGCTTATTTGCGACGCATTTCTCTTTCCGTGCGTTTGGATCATTTTTGTCCTTCTCCAATTCTCACCAAACTTAGTTTTCTTGCACAGAATTCAACGCTGATCACGAATATGCATGGCGCTTGTCGCAATTCCAATTAGTTCAAAAGTTATGCTAACGGTTTCTTTGAAATTGTGCCCTCTTTCAATAGTCTGTTTCAGTGACATGCCCACCACTATTTTTTACCCTAGAAACTTACCAAAGTTACCCATTTTCACTCGAAATTTGACCAGGAACCTAAATCTGGTCTCCGTTTCACGAAATTCCTGTAATTTTTTTTAAAAATGAAACAACTTCTTGAAAATACCGACCTATTTGGCTTAAAAACCAACTTACCGAAAGATTTCAAAACCAGCCACTTCCCCACCAAACTTAGTTTTCTTGACAGAATTCAACGCTGATCACGAATATGCATGGCGCTTGTCGAAATTCATAGTTCAAAAGTTATGCTTAACGGTTTCTTTGAAATTCGTGCCCTCTTTCAATAATCTGTTTCAGTGACATGCCCACCACTTTTTTTTTTTACCCTAGAAACTTCCCAAAAAGTTACCCATTTCACTCAAAATTTTGGACCAGGAATCCAAATCTAGTCTCCGTTTCACGAATATCCTGTAATTTTTTTTAAAAATGAAACACCTTCTTGAAAACCGACCTGTTTGGCTTGAAAGCCAACTTACCGACCGATTTTAAAAAACCGGGTGTCATTCGAACGAGAGGCCGCCCCCAAACCCAAAAGACACTTAAAACATTCCCCGGCGATTATTAGAACTCGAGTTATTGCACTTTGGTAATGCATTTCTATGACAAGTTTCAGAAAAACACCAAAAAAAATTTTAAAATTTAATTGCGGTATTACCCTTTTTGAGAAGCGTTCGTCTTCCCATATGGGCTTAATTGCGACGCTTTCTCTTTTCCGTGCGTTTGGATCATTTTGTCTTCCTCAATTTCACCAAACTTATTTTTTCTTGCACAGAATTCAACGCTGATCACGAATATGTATGGCGCTTGTCGAAATTCCAATTAGTTCAAAAGTTATGCCCAACGGTTTCTTTGAAATTCGAGTCCGCTTTCAATAGTCTGTTTCAGTGAAATGCCCACCACTATTTTTACCCTAGAAACTTACCAAAGTGACCCATTTCACTCGAAATTTGACCAGGAATCCAAATCTGGTCGCCGTTTCACGAAATTCCTGTAATTTTTTTTTAAAAATGAAACACCTTCTTGAAAAAAACCGACCTATTTGTCTATAAAGCCAACTTACCGATCGATTTTAAAAACCGGGTGTCATTCGAACGAGAAGCCGCCACCAAACCCAAAGATACTTAAAACATTACCCTGCGATTATTAGAACTCGAGTTATTGCACTTTGGTAATGCATTTCTATGACAAGTTTCAGAAAAACACCGAAAAAAAAGTAAAAAATTTTTAATTGCGGTATTATCCTTTTTGAAGCGTTCGTCTTTCATTCGGGCTTAATTGCAACGCATTTCTCTTTTCCGTGCGTTTGGATCATTTTTTTTATCTTCCTCAATTCTCACTAAACTAGTTTTTCTTTTCACAGAATTCAACGCTGATCACAAATATGCATGGGGCTTGTCGAAATTCCAATTAGTTCAAAAGTTATGCCCAACGGTTTCTTTGAAATTCGTGCCCTCTTTCAATAGTGTGTTTCAGTGACATGCCCACCACTATTTTTTTACAATAGAAACTTACCAAAGTGACCCATTTCACTCGAAATTTGACCAGGAATCTAAATCTGGTCTCCGTTTCACGAAATTCCTGTAATTTTTTTTTAAAAATGAAACAACTTCTTGAAAATACCGACCTATTTGGCTTGAAAGCCAACTTACCGAAAGATTTCAAAAACCGGCCACTTCTCACCAAACTTAGTTTTTCTTGCACAGAATTCAACGCTGATCACGAATATGCATAGCGCTTGTCGAAATTCCAATTAGTTCAAAAGTTATGCCCAACGGTTTCTTTGAAATTCGTGCCCTCTTTCAATAGTCTGTTTCAGTGACATGCCCACCACTATTTTTTTTTACCCTAGAAACTTACCAAAGTTACCCATTTCACTCGAAATGACCAGGAATCCAAATCTAGTCTCCGTTTCACGAATATCCTGTAATTTGTTTTAAAATGAAACACCTTCTTGAAAAAACCGACCTAGTTTGGCTTGAAAGCCAACTTACCGACCGATTTTAAAAAACCGGTGTCATTCGAACGAGAGGCCGCCCCAAACCCAAAGACACTTAAAACATTACCCTGCGATTATTAGAACTCGAGTTATTGCACTTTGGTAATGCATTTCTATGACAAGTTTCAGAAAAACACCGAAAAAATTTTAAAAATTTTAATTGCGGTATTATCCTTTTTGAGAAGCGTTCGTCTTTCATATGGGCTTAATTGCGACGCATTTCTCTTTTCCGTGCGTTTGGATCATTTTTGTCTTCCTCCAATTCTCACCAAACTTAGTTTTTCTTGCACAGAATTCAACGCTGATCACGAATATGCATGGCGCTTGTCGAAATTAGAATTAGTTCAAAAGTTAAGCCCAACGGTTTCTTTGAAATTCGTGCCCTCTTTCAATAGTCTGTTTCAGTGACATGCCCACCACTATTTTTTTACCCTAGAAACTTACCAAAGTTACCCATTTCACTCGAAATTTGACCAGGAATCCAAATCTGGTCGCCGTTTCTCGAAATTCCTGTAATTTTTTTAAAAATGAAACACCTTCTTGAAAAACCGACCTATTTGTCTATAAAGCCAACTTACCGATCGATTTTAAAAACCGGGTGTCATTCGAACGAGAAGCCGCCCCCAAACCCAAAGATACTTAAAACATTACCCTGCGATTATTAGAACTCGAGTTATTGCACTTTGGTAATGCATTTCTATGACAAGTTTCAGAAAAACACCGAAAAAAAAGTAAAAAATTTTTAATTGCGGTATTATCCTTTTTGAAGCGTTCGTCTTTCATTCGGGCTTAATTGCAACGCATTTCTCTTTTCCGTGCGTTTGGATCATTTTTTTATCTTCCTCCAATTCTCACTAAACTTAGTTTTTCTTGCACAGAATTCAACGCTGATCACAAATATGCATGGGGCTTGTCGAAATTCCAATTAGTTCAAAAGTTATGCCCAACGGTTTCTTTGAAATTCGTGCCCTCTTTCAATAGTGTGTTTCAGTGACATGCCCACCACTATTTTTTTTTTTTACAATAGAAACTTACCAAAGTGACTCATTTCACTCGAAATTTGACCAGGAATCTAAATCTGGTCTCCGTTTCACGATATTACAGTAACTCATTTTAAAAATGAAACAACTTTTTGAAAAAACCGACGTATTTGGCTTCAAAGCCAATTTAACGAACGATTTTAAAACCGGCCAATTCTCAACAAACAGTGTTTCTTGAACAGAATTCAACGGGATCACGAATATGATGGCGCTTGTCGAAACTCCAATTAGTTCAAAAGTTATGCCCAACGGTTTCTTTGGAAATTCATGCCCTCTTTCAATAGTCTTTTTCCCAGTGACATGCCCACCACTATTTTTACCCTAGAAACTTACCAAAGTGACCCTTTTCCCACTCGAAATTTGACCTGGAACCCAAATCTGGTCTCCGTTTCACGAAATTGTGTAATTATTTTTAAAAATGAAACACCTTCTTGAAAAACCGACCTGTTTGGCTTGAAAGCCAACTTACCGACCGATTTTAAAAAACCAGGTGTCATTGGGAACGAGAGGCCCCCCCCAAACGCAACACACTTAAAACAATACCCGCGATTATTAGAACTCGAGTTATTGCACTTTGGTAATGCATTTCTATAACAAGTTTAAAAAAACACCAAAAAAAAATAAAAATTTTTAATTGCGGTATTCCCCTTTTAGTTCGTCTTTCATTCGGGCTTATTTGCGACGCATTTCTCTTTTCCGTGCGTTTGGATCATTTTTTTGTCCTTCTCCAATTCTCACCAAACTTAGTTTTTCTTGCACAGAATTCAACGCTGATCACGAATATGCATGGCGCTTGTCGCAATTCCAATTAGTTCAAAAGTTATGCCCAACGGTTTCTTTGAAATTCGTGCCCTCTTTCAATAGTCTGTTTCAGTGACATGCCCACCACTATTTTTACCTAGAAACTTACCAAAGTTACCCATTTCACTCGAAATTTGACCAGGAACCTAAATCTGGTCTCCGTTTCACGAAATTCCTGTAATTTTTTAAAAATGAAACAACTTTGAAAATACGACCTATTTGGCTTGAAAGCCAAATTACCGAACGATTTCAAAACCAGCCACTTCTCACCAAACTTAGTTTTTCTTGCACAGAATTCAACGCTGATCACGAATATGCATGGCGCTTGTCGAAATTCCAATTAGTTCAAAAGTTATGCCCAACGGTTTCTTTGAAATTCGTGCCCCTCTTCAATAGTCTGTTTCAGTGACATGCCCACCACTATTTTTTTTTACCTAGAAACTTACCAAAGTTACCCATTTCACTCGAAATTTGACCAGGAATCCAAATCTAGTCTCCGTTTCACGAATATCCTGTAATTTGTTTTAAAATGAAACACCTTCTTGAAAAAACCGACCTGTTTGGCTTGAAAGCCAACTTACCGACCGATTTTAAAAAACCGGGTGTCATTCGAACGAGAGGCCGCCCCCAAACCCAAAGACACCTAAAACATTACCCTGCGATTATTAGAACTCGAGTTATTGCACTTTGTAATGCATTTCTATGACAAGTTTCAGAAAAACACCGAAAAAAATTTTAAAAATTTTAATTGCGGTATTATCCTTTTTGAGAAGCGTTCGTCTTTCATATGGGCTTAATTGCGACGCGTTTCTCTTTTCCGTGCGTTTGGATCATTTTTTGTCTTCCTCCACTTCACCAAACTTAGTTTTTTCTTGCAGAATTCAACGCTGATCACGAATATGTATGGCGCTTGTCGAAATTCCAATTAGTTCAAAAGTTATGCCCAACGGTTTCTTTGAAATTCGAGTCCACTTTCAATAGTCTGTTTCAGTGAAATGCCCACCACTATTTTTTTACCCTAGAAACTTACCAAAGTGACCCATTTCACTCGAAATTTGACCAGGAATCAAAATCTGGTCTCCGCTTCACGAAATTCCTGTAATTTTTTTAAAAATGAAACATCATCTGGAAAAAACCGACCTATTTGTCTTGAAAGACATTTTACCGACCGATTTTAAAAACCGGGTGTCATTCAAACGAGAGGCCGCCCCCTAACCCAAAGAAACTTAAAACATTACCCTGCGATTATTAGAACTCGAGTTATTGCACTTTAGTAATGCATTTCTATGACAACTATCAGAAAAACACCGAAAAAAAGAAAAAAATTTTTTAATTGCGGTATTATCCTTTTTGAAGCGTTCGTCTTTCATTCGGGCTTAATTGCAACGCATTTCTCTTTTCCGTGCGTTTGGATCATTTTTTTATCTTCCTCCAATTCTCACTAAACTTAGTTTTCTTGCACAGAATTCAACGCTGGTCACAAATATGCATGGGGTTTGTCGAAATTCCAATTAGTTCAAAGTTATGCCCAACGGTTTCTTTTGAAATTGTGCCCTCTTTCAATAGTGTGTTTCAGTGACATGCCCACCACTATTTTTTACAATAGAAACTTACCAAAGTGACCCATTTCACTCGAAATTTGACCAGGAATCTAAATCTGGTCTCCGTTTCACGAAATTCCTGTAATTTTTTTTAAAAATGAAACAACTTCTTGAAAATACCGACCTATTTGGCTTGAAAGCCAACTTACCGAAAGATTTCAAAAACCGGCCACTTCTCACCAAACTTAGTTTTCTTGCACAGAATTCAACGCTGATCACGAATATGCATGGCGCTTGTCGAAATTCCAATTAGTTCAAAAGTTATGCCCAACGGTTTCTTTGAAATTCGTGCCCTCTTTCAATAGTCTGTTTCAGTGACATGCCCACCACTATTTTTTACCCTAGAAACTTACCAAAGTTACCCATTTCACTCGAAATTTGACCAGGAATCCAAATCTAGTCTCCGTTTCACGAATATCCTGTAATTTGTTTTAAAATGAAACACCTTCTTGAAAAAACCGACCTGTTTGGCTTGAAAGCCAACTTACCGACCGATTTTAAAAAACCGGGTGTCATTCGAACGAGAGGCCGCCCCCAAACCCAAAGACACTTAAAACATTACCCTGCGATTATTAGAACTCGAGTTATTGCACTTTGGTAATGCATTTCTATGACAAGTTTCAGAAAAACACCGAAAAAATTTTAAAAATTTTAATTGCGGTATTATCCTTTTTGAGAAGCGTTCGTCTTTCATATGGGCTTAATTGCGACGCATTTCTCTTTTCCGTGCGTTTGGATCATTTTTTGTCTTCCTCCAATTCTCACCAAACTTAGTTTTTTTTGCACAGAATTCAACGCTGATCACGAATATGCATGGCGCTTGTCGAAATTAGAATTAGTTCAAAAGTTAAGCCCAACGGTTTCTTTGAAATTCGTGCCCTTTTCAATAGTCTGTTTCAGTGACATGCCCACCACTATTTTTTACCCTAGAAACTTACCAAAGTTACCCATTTCACTCGAAATTTGACCAGGAATCCAAATCTGGTCGCCGTTTCACGAAATTCTGTAATTTTTTAAAATGAAACACCTTCTTGAAAAAACCGACCTATTTGTCTATAAAGCCAACTTACCGATCGATTTTAAAACCGTGTCATTCGAACGAGAAGCCGCCCCAAACCCAAAGATACTTAAAACATTACCCTGCGATTATTAGAACTCGAGTTATTGCACTTTGGTAATGCATTTCTATGACAAGTTTCAGAAAAACACCGAAAAAAGTAAAAAATTTTTAATTGCGGTATTATCCTTTTTGAAGCGTTCGTCTTTCATTCGGGCTTAATTGCGACGCATTTCTCTTTTCCGTGCGTTTGGATCATTTTTTTTGTCTTCCTCCAATTCTCACTAAACTTAGTTTTTCTTGCAAGAATTCAACGCTGATCACAAATATGCATGGGGCTTGTCGAAATTCCATAGTTCAAAGTTATGCCCAACGGTTTCTTTGAAATTCGTGCCCTCTTTCAATAGTGTGTTTCAGTGACATGCCCACCACTATTTTTTTTTTTTACAATAGAAACTTACCAAAGTGACCATTTCACTCGAAATTTGACCAGGAATCTAAATCTGGTCTCCGTTTCACGATATTACAGTAACTCATTTTAAAAATGAAACAACTTTTTGAAAAAACCGACGTATTTGGCTTCAAAGCCAATTTAACGAACGATTTTAAAAACCGGCCAATTCTCAACAAACAGTTTTTCTTGAACAGAATTCAACGGTGATCACGAATATGCATGGCGCTTGTCGAAACTCCAATTAGTTCAAAAGTTATGCCCAACGGTTTCTTTGAAATTCGTGTCCTCTTTCAATAGTCTGTTTCAGTGACATGCCCACCACTATTTTTTTTTACCCTAGAAACTTACCAAAGTTACCCATTTCACTCGAAATTTGACCAGGAATCCAAATCTAGTCTCCGTTTCACGAATATCCTGTAATTTGTTTTAAAATGAAACACCTTCTTGAAAAAACTGACCTGTGTTTGGCTTGAAAGCCAACTTACCGACCGATTTTAAAAAACCGGGTGTCATTCGAACGAGAGGCCGCCCCCAAAACCCAAAGACACTTAAAACATTACCCTGCGATTATTAGAACTCGAGTTATTGCACTTTGGTAATGCATTTCTATGACAAGTTCAGAAAAACACCGAAAAAAATTTTAAAAATTTTAATTGCGGTATTATCCTTTTGAGAAGCGTTCGTCTTTCATATGGGCTTAATTGCGACGCATTTCTTTTCCGTGCGTTTGGATCATTTTTTTGTCTTCCTCACTCACCAAACTTAGTTTTTCTTGCACAGAATTTAACGCTGATCACGAATATGTATGGCGCTTGTCGAAATTCCAATTAGTTCAAAAGTTATGCCCAACGGTTTCTTTGAAATTCGTGCCCTCTTTCAATAGTCTGTTTCAGTGAAATGCCCACCACTATTTTTTACCCTAGAAACTTACCAAAGTGACCCATTTCACTCGAAATTTGACCAGGAATCCAAATCTGGTCTCCGTTTCACGAAATTCCTGTAATTTTTTTTAAAATGAAACACCTTCTTGAAAACCGACCTATTTGTCTATAAAGCCAATTTCCGACCGATTTTAAAAACCAGGTGTCATTCGAACGAGAGGCCACCCCAAACGAAAACCACTTAAAACATTCCCTGGATTTTAAAACTCGAGTTTTTATTTTGGGAATGCTTTCTATAACAAAAGAAAAACACCGAAAAAAAAAAATTTTTTAATTGCGGTATTACCCTTTTTGAAGCGTTGTCTTTCATTGGGGCTTATTTGGACGCATTTCTTTTTTCCGGGCGTTTGGACATTTTTGTCCTTCCCCAACTCCCAAATTTATTTTTTCTTGCACAAATTCAACGCTGATCACGAATATGCATGGCGCTTGTCGCAATTCAATTAGTTCAAAAGTTATCCAACGGTTTTTTTGAAATTCGTCCCCTCTTTCAATAGTCTGTTTCAGTGACATCCCACCATTTTTTTCCCCTAGAAACTTCCCAAAAAGTTCCCCATTTTCGAAATTTGACCAGGAACCTAAATCTGGTCTCCGTTTCCGAAATTCCTGAAATTTTTTTTAAAAATAAACAATTCTTAAAAATACCGATTTTGGTTTGAAAGCCAACTTACCAAAAGATTTAAAAAGGCCCTTCTCCCCAAAATTTTTTTCTTGCTTAGAATTCAACGCTGATCACGAATATGCATGGCGCTTGTCAAATTTCCCAAATTTGTTAAAAATTTTGCCCAACGGTTTCTTTGAAATTCGGCCTTTTTTCAATAGTCTGCAGTACATGCCCACAACTTTTTTTTTTACCCTAGAAACTTACCAAGTTCCCCATTTCATAAAATTTGACCAGGAACCCAAATCTAGTCTCCGTTTCACGAATATCCGAATTTGTTTTAAAATGAAACACCTTCTTAAAAAAACCGACCTGTTTGGCTTGAAGCCAACTTACCGACCGATTTTAAAAACCGGGTGTCATTCGAACGAAGGCCCCCCCAAACCAAGACACTTAAAACAATACCCGGGATTATTGAACTCGGGGGTTATTGCACTTTGGGGCATTTCTATAAAGTTTCGAAAAACACCGAAAAAATTTTAAAATTTTAATTGCGGTATTATCCTTTTGAAAGGTTGTCTTTCATATGGGCTTAATTCGCGCGTTTTTTTTCCGTGCTTTTGGGATCATTTTTTGTCTTCCTCCCTCCCAAAACTTTTTTTTCCAGAATTCAACGCTGATCACGAATATGTATGGCGCTTGTCAAAATTTCCCAAATTAGTTCGGGTTATGCCCAACGGTTTCTTTGAAATTCGAGTCCGCTTTCAATAGTCTGTTTCAGTGAAATGCCCACCACTATTTTTTTTACCCTAGAAACTTACCAAAAGTGACCCATTTCACTCGAAATTTGACCGGGAACCCAAATCTGGTCGCCGTTTCACGAAATTCCTGAAATTTTTTAAAAATGAAACACCTTCTTGAAAAACCGACCTATTTGTCTATAAAGCCAACTTACCGGATCGATTTTAAAACCTGGTGTCATTCGAACGAAAGCCGCCCCAAACCCAAAGATACTTAAACATTACCCTGCGATTATTAGAACTCGAGTTATTGCACTTTTGGTAATGCATTTCTATGAAAGTTTCAGAAAAACACCGAAAAAAGTAAAATTTTAATTGCGGTATTATCCTTTTGAAGCGTTCGTCTTTCATTCGGGCTTAATTGCAACGCATTTTTTTCTTTTTCCGTCCCTTTTGGGATCATTTTTTATCTTCCTCCAATTCTCACTAAACTTAGTTTTTCTTGCACAGAATTCAACGCTGATCACAAATATGCATGGGCTTGTCGAAATTCAATTAGTTCAAAAGTTATCCCAACGGTTTCTTTAAAATTTGTGCCCTTTTTTCAATAGTGTGTTTCAGTGACATCCCACCACTTTTTTTTTTACAATAGAAACTTCCCAAAGTGACCCATTTCACTGGGGAATTTGACCAGGAATCTAAATCTGGTCTCCGTTTCAGAAATTCCTGTAATTTTTTTAAAAATGAAACAACTTCTTGAAAATACCGACCTATTTGGCGAAGCCAACTTACCGAAAGATTTCAAAACCGGCCACTTCTCACCAAAACTTAGTTTTTCTTGCACAGAATTCAACGCTGATCACGAATATGCATGGCGCTTGTCGAAATTCCAATTAGTTCAAAAAGTTATGCCCAACGGTTTCTTTGAAATTCGTGCCCTCTTTCAATAGTGTGTTTTCAGTGACATGCCCACCACTATTTTTTTTACAATAGAAACTTACCAAAGTGACCCATTTCACTCGAATTTGACCAGGAATCTAAATCTGGTCTCCGTTTCACAAATTTCCCTGAAATTTTTTTTTAAAAATAAAAACAACTTCTTGAAAATACCGACCTATTTGGCGAAACAACTTACCGAAAGATTTCAAAACCGGCCACTTCTCACCAAACTTAGTTTTCTTGCACAGAATTCAACGCTGATCACGAATATGCTGGCGCTTGTCGAAATTAGAATTAGTTCAAAAGTTAAGCCCAACGGTTTCTTTGAAATTCGTGCCCTCTTTCAATAGTCTGTTTCAGTGACATGCAGACCACTATTTTTTCCCTTTCCCAAAAACTTACCAAAGTTACCCATTTCCTCGAAATTTGACCGGGAACCCAAATCTGGTCGCCGTTTCCGAAATTCCTGAAATTTTTTTTTAAAAATGAAACACCTTCTTGAAAACCGACCTATTTGTCTATAAAAGCCAACTTACCGATCGATTTTAAAACCGGGTGTCATTCGAACGAAAAGCCCCCCCAAAACCCCAAAGATACTTAAAACATTACCCTGCGATTATTAGAACTCCCGAGTTTTGCACTTTGGTAATGCATTTCTATGACAAGTTTCAGAAAAACACCGAAAAAAGTAAAAATTTTTTAATTGCGGTATTATCCTTTTTAAACGTTCGTCTTTCACGGGCTTAATTCAACGCATTTCTCTTTTCCGTGCGTTTGGATCATTTTTTTATCTTCCTCAATTCTCACTAAACTTAGTTTTCTTTGCACAGAATTCAACGCTGATCACAAATATGCATGGGGCTTGTCAAAATTTCCCAATTAGTTCAAAAGTTATCTAACGGTTTCTTTGAAATTCGTGCCCTCTTTCAATAGTGTGTTTCGGTGACATCCCACCACTATTTTTACAATAGAAACTTACCAAAGTGACCCATTTCACTCGAAATTTGACCAGGAATCTAAATCTGGTCTCCGTTTCACGAAATTACAGTAACTCTTTTTAAAAATGAAACACTTTTTTGAAAAAACCGACCTATTTGGCGTCAAAGCCTTTAACGACATTTTAAAAAGCCAATTCTCAACAAACAGTTTTCTTGAACAGAATTCACGGTGATCACGAATATGCATGGCGCTTGTCAAACTCAAATAGTTCAAAAGTTATGCCCAACGGTTTTTTTTGAAATTCGTGTCCTCTTTCAATAGTCTGTTTCGTGACATGCCCACCATTTTTTTTTTTACCCTAGAAACTTACCAAAGTTACCCATTTCACTCGAAATTTGACCAGGAATCAAATCTAGTCTCCGTTTCACGAATATCCTGTAATTTGTTTTAAAATGAAACACCTTCTTAAAAAAACCCAAACCTGTTTGGCGAAAGCCAACTTACCGACCGATTTTAAGAAACCGGGTGTCATTCGAACGGAGGCCGCCCCCAAACCAAAGACACTTAAAACTTTACCCTGCGATTTTAGAACTCGAGTTATTGCACTTGGTAATGCATTTCTATGACAAGTTTCAGAAAAACACCGAAAAAATTTTTAAAAATTTTAATTGCGGTATTATCCTTTGAGAAGCGTTCGTCTTTCATAGGGGCTTAATTGCGACGCATTTCTCCTTTTCGATGCGTTTGGATCATTTTTTGTCTTCCTCAATCTCACAAACTTAGTTTTTCTTGCACAGAATTTAACGCTGATCACGAATATGTATGGCGCTTGTCGAAATTCCAATTAGTTCAAAAGTTATGCCCAACGGTTTCTTTGAAATTCGTCCCCTCTTTCAATAGTCTGTTTCAGGTGAAATCCCACCACTATTTTTTTTCCCCTAGAAACTTACCAAAGTGACCCATTTCACTCGAAATTTGACCAGGAATCCAAATCTGGTCTCCGTTTCACGAAATTCCTGTAATTTTTTTAAAAATGAAACACCTTCTTGAAAAAACCGGACCTATTTGTCTATAAAGCCAACTTACCGGATCGATTTTAAAAACCGGGTGTCATTCGAACGAGAAGCCGCCCTGTAAACCCAAAGATACTTAAAACATACTCCCCTGCGATTATTAGGAACTCGAGTTATTGCACTTGGTAATGCATTTCTATTAAGTTTCAGAAAACACCGAAAAAAAAGTAAAAATTTTTAATTGCGGTATTATCCTTTTGGAAGCGTTCGTCTTTCATTCGGGCTTAATTGCAAACGTGCATTTCTCTTTTCCGTGTGCGTTTGGAACATTTTTATCTTCCTCCAATTCTCACTAAACTTAGCTTTTCGCACAGAATTCAACGCTGATCACAAATATGTACAGTCGGTTGAAATTCCACTTGTCTAAAAGCAGGCACGCTTCGAAATTGCAGCGCCCTCTTCAATAGTGTGTGTGTTTCAGTGACATGCCCACCACTATTTTTTTACAATAGAAACTTACCAAAGTGACCCATTTCACTCGAATTTGACCAGGAATCTAAATTATCTCCGTTTCACGATATTACAGTAACTCTTTAAAAATGAAACAACTTTTTGAAAACCGACGTATTTACCAGCCAATTTAACGAACGATTTTAAAACCGGCCACCTCAACAAACAGTTTTCTTGAACAGAATTCAACGGTGATCACGAATATGCATGGTGCTTGTTGAAATTCCAATTAGTTCTGTGTTATGCCTAACGGTTTCTTTGAAATTCGTGCCCTCTTTCAATAGTGTGGCTTCAGTGACATGCCTTACTAATTATTTACAATAGAAACTTACCAAAGTACCCATTTCACTCGAAATTTGGACCAGGAATCAAAATCTGCGGTCCGTTTCAAGAAATTCTCGTAATTTTTTTTAAATGAAACACTTGAAAAACCGACCTATTTGGCTTGAAAGAACTTAGCACCCGGGATTTTGCTAAACCGGTGTCAGCCCTGAACGAGAGGCCGCCCCCAAAACCCAAAGACACTTAAACATTACCCTGGCATTGCTGAAACTCGAGTTATTGCACTTTGGTGCAATGCATTTATGACAAGCTTCAGAAAACACCGAAAAAAAAAGTAAAATTTTACCGCGTATTACCCTTTTTTGCTGCTCCTCTTCATTCGGGCTTAATTGCGACGCATTTCTTTTCCGCTGTGCTTTTGATCATTTTTTTGTCTTCCTCCACCTCACCAAACTTAGTTTTTTCTTGCACAGAATTTAACGCTGATCACGAATATGTATGGCGCTTTCTTGTCGAAATTCCAATTAGGTTCGTTATGCCCAACGGTTTCTTTTGAAATTCGTGCTCTCTTTCTCAATCGTCTGTTTCAGTGACATGCCCACCACTATTTTTTACTCTAAAACTTTACCAAAGTTACCCATTTCACTCGAAATTTGGACTCAGGAATCTAAATCTGGTCTCCGTTTCATCAGAAATTCCTGTAACTCTTTTTAAAATGAAACACCTTTTTGAAAACTGACCTATTTAAGCTTGAAAGTTACCTTTACCGACCGATTTTAAAACCGGCCACTCTCATAAAACTTGCTTTTCTTGAACAGAGTTCTTCCCAAATAAGTATGGCGCTCTTCGAAATTCCAATTAGTTCAAGTTATGCTCAACGGTTTCTTTGAAATTCGTGCCCTCTTTCAATAGTCTGTTTCAGTGAAATGCCCACCACTATTTTTTTTACCCCAGAAACTTACCAAAGTTACCATTTCACTTCGAAATTTGACCAGAATCCAAATCTGGTCTCCGTTTCACGAAATTCCTGTAATTTTTAAAAATGAAACACCTTCTGAAAAACCGACCTATTTGGCCTGGAAAGCCAACTTACCGGACTGAATTTAAAACCGTTCGTCATTCGAACGAGTGGCCGCCTCAAAACCCAAAGACACTTAAAAATATTTTACCCCTGCGATTATAAGAACTCGATTTATTGCGCTTTGGTAATGCATTTCTATGACAAAGTTTCAGAAAACACCGAAAAAAAAAAGTAAATCATTTTAATTGCGGTATTATCCTTTTTGAAGCGTTCGTCTTTTCATATATGGGCTTAATTGCGACGCATTTCTTTCCGTGTGCGTTTGATCATTTTTTTGTCTTCCTCCACCCTCACCAAACTTAGTTTTTCTTTGCACAGAATTTAACGCTGATTACGAATATATGGCGCTTGTCGAAATTCCAATTAGTTCAAAAGTTATGCCCAACGGGTTTCTTTGAAATTGCGCCCCTCTTTCTCAATAGTCTGCCGCAAAGAAATGCCCAAGTACCACTATTTTTTTACCCCAGAAACTTACCAAAGTGACCATTTCACTCGAAATTTGACCAATAGGAATCCAAATCTGGTCTCCGTTTCACGAAATCTCTGTAATTTTTTTTAATGAAAACACCTTCTGAAAAAAAAGACCATTTGGCTTGAAAGCCAACTACCGACCGATTTTAGAAAACCGGGTGTCATTCGAACGAGGCCGCCCCCAAAACCAAAGACACTTAAAACATTACCCTGCGATTATTAGAACTCGAGTTATTTGCACCTTTGTACGTACTTTATGACAAGTTTTGTGAAAAACACCGAAAAAAAAATTTAAAAAATTTTAATTCCGGTATTATCCTTTTTGAAGCGTTCGTCTTTTCATGTGGGCTTAATTGCGACGCATTTCTTTCCGTGCGTTGATCATTTTTTGTCTTCCTCCTCCACTCTCACAAAAACTTAGTTTTCTGCACAGAATTCAACGCTGATCACGAATATGTATGGCGCTTCGTCGAAATCTAATTAGTTCAAAAAAGTTATGCCCAACGGTTTCTTTGAAATTCGTGCCCTCTTTTCAATAGTCTGTTTGCGAAATGCCCACCACTATTTTACTCCTACAAACTTACCAAAGTTACCCATTTCACTTCCGAATATTGACCAGGAATCCAAATTCGTCTCCGTTTCACGAAATTCCTGTAATCGTTTAAAAATGAAACACCTTTTTTGAAAAATCGACCTTATTTGGCTTGAAAGCCAATTCTTACCGACCGATTTCAAAAACCGGCCAATTCTCATAAAACTTTGTTTTTCTTGAACAGAATTCAACGCTGTTCACAACAAGTATGGCGCTCTTTTGAAATTCCACCAGTTCCCAAGTTGGTGCTCAATTTGTTTTCTTTTGAAATTCGTGCCCTCTTTCAATAGCTCCATCAGTACATGCCCACCACTATTTTTTTTTTTACCCCAGAAACTTACCAAAGTTACCCATTTCACTCGAATGACCAGGAATCAAAATCTGGTCTCCGTTTCACGAAATTCCCGTACTTTTTTTAAAAATGAAAACACCCCTCTCTTGAAAACTGACCTAGCTGGCTGAAAGACTTACCGACCTGATTTTAAAAAACCGGCCAATTCTCATATAACAAATCTTTTGTTTTTCTTGAACAGACCAACGCTGATCAAAGTAAGGCGCTCTTCGAAATTCCACTTAGTTCAAAAGTTATGCCTAACGGTTTTCGGAAATTCGTGCCCTTTCTCAATAGTCTGTTTCCCCAGTGAAATGCCCACCACTATTTTTACCCTAGAAACTTACCTCAAAGTTACCCATTTCACTCGAAATTTGACCAGAATCCAAATCTGGTCCCCGTTTCACGAAATACCTGTAATTTTTAAAAATGAAACACCTTCTCTGAAAAACTGACCAATTTGGTTTCTGAGAAAGCCAACTTACTGACCGACTTAAAACCGTGTGTCATTCGAACGAGATGCCGCCCCCAAACCCAAAGACACTTAAAACATTACCTGCGATTATAAGAACTCGATTTATTGCGCTTTGGTAAATTTACTTCTATGACAAGCTTCAGAAAACACCGAAAAAAAAAAAGGAAAAATTTTAATTGTGGTATTATCCTTTTGAAGCTTTCGTCTTCATATGGGCTTAATTGCGACGTGCATTTCTCTTTCCGTGCGTTTGGATCATTATTTTGTCCTCCTCCAATTCTCACCAAACTTAGTTTTTCTTTGCAGCACAGAATTTAACGCTGACTAACATGTATGGCGCTTGTCGAAATTCCACTAGTTCAAAAGTTATGCCCACCTGCTTCTTTGAAATTGTGCCCCTCAATAGTCTGTTTAAGTGACAGTTCTCAATTAATTATTTTTAATTCTAGAAACTACCAAAAGCACTCATTTCACTCTGAAATTTGACCAGGAATCCAAATCTGGTCTCCGTTTCACGAAATTCTGTATTCTTTTAAAATGAAAACACCTTCTGAAAAACTGACCTATTTGGCTTGAAAGCCAACTTTCTTACCGACCGAATTTAAAAACCGTGTGTCATTCGAACCAGAAAGTGCCCCAAAACCCAAAGACACTTAAAATATTACCCCGCGACTATAAGAACCGATTTATTGCGCTTTGCAATGCATTTACATGCTTCAGAAAACACCGAAAAAAAGGAAAAAATTCTTTACCGCGGGTATTATCCTTTTTGAAGCGTTCGTCTTTCATATGGGCTTAATTGCGACGCATTTCTTTCCGTGCGTTTGGATCATTTTTTGTCTTCCTCCACCTCACCAAACTTAGTTTCTTTCTGCAATTATAAATTTAAAGCTGATCACGAATATGTATGGCGCTTGTCGAAATTCCAATTATTTCAAAAGGCGCCCTACCTGCCTTTTTGAAATTCGTGCCCTCTTCAAGAAATTGCTTGCGACATGCCCACCACACTATTTTTTTTACCCTAGAAACTTACCAAAGACCCATTTCACCGGAATTTGACCAGGAATCCAAATCTGGTCTAAGTTTCATCACGAAATTCCCACTGCTTTTAAATGAAACACCTTCTGGAAAGACCTATCACTGGTCGTACCACGGACCAATTTTAGAAAACCGGTGTCATTCGAATGAGAGGCCGCCCCCCAAACCCAAAGACACTTAAAACATTACCCTGCGATTATTAGAACCTTTATACCTGGTACGTATTTCTATGACAAAGCTCTTCAGAAAACACCGAAAAAAAAATTAAAAAATTTTAATTGCGTATTATCCTTTTTGAAGTGCTGCTCGTCTTTCATGTGGGCTTAATTGGTGACGCATTTCTTTCTTTTCCGTGTGTTTGATCATTTTTTGTCTTCCTCCACCCTCACAAACTTAGGTTTTCGTACGAATTCAACGCTGATCACGAATATGTATGGCGCTTGTCGAAATTCCAATTATTTCAAAAAGTTATGCTCAACGGTTTTTGAAATTCGTGGCCCTCTTCAATCGTCTGTTTCCAGTGATATGCCTACCACTATTTTTACCCTAGAAACTTACAAAGTTACCCATTTCACTGAAATTCTTGACCAGAAATCTAAATCTGGTCTCCGTTTCCCTACTTGAAATTCTGTAATCCTTTTTAAAATGAAACATTTTTGAAACGACTGGTTTTGGCTTTGAAAGTTGACTACCGGACCGATTTTAAAAACCGGCTAATTCTCATAAAAACTTGTTTTTCTTGAACAGAATTCAACGCTGATCACAAACAAGTATGGCGCTCTTCGAAATCCTCAATAGCTCAAAGTTATGCCCAATGGTTTCTTTTGAAATTCGTGCCCCTCTTTCAATAGTCTGTTTCAGTGAAATGCCTACCCCAATATTTTTTTACCCTAGAAACTTACCAAAGTTACCCATTTCACTCGAAATTTGACCAGGAATCCAAATTCCGGCCCCCGTTTCACGAAATTCCTGTATTTTTTTTTAAAATGAAACACCTTCTTGAAAAAATCGACCTATTTGGCTTGAAAGCTAATTACCGACCGACTTTAAATAACCGTATCATCGAACAAGAGGCCGCCCCTAAAACCCAAAGACACTTAAAAGATTACCAGTGATTATTGAGAACCTCGATTTATTGCTCTTGCAATGAATTTCTAAGCATTAAAGTTTCAGAAAAACACCGAAAAAAAGTAAAAATTTTTAATTGCGGTATTATCCTTTTTTGAAGCGTTCGTCTTTCATATATGCTTAATTGGTGACGTTACTTTTCCGTGCGTTTGGATCTTTTTTCGTCTCCTTTCAATTCTCACCAAACTTAGTTTTTCTTGCACAGAATTTAATGCTGATCAATAATATGTATGGCACTTGTCGAAATTCCAATTATTTCAAAAGTTATGCTCAACGGTTTTGAAATTCGTGCTCTCTTCAATAGTCTTTATTCAGTGCACATGCCCACCACTATTTTTTACCCTGTATCCGCTACTGCGTTAATCCATTTCACTCGAAATTTGACCAGGAATCCAAATCTGGTCTCCGTTTCACGAAACTCCCGTAATTTTTTTAAATGAACACCTTCTGAAAACCGACCTATTTGTATTGGAGTTTCAACTTAACGATCGATTTTAAAACCCGGTTATTCGAACGAGAGGCCGCCCCAAACCCAAAGACACTTTCTAAAACATTACCTTGCGATTATTAGAACTGAGTTATTGCATTTTGGTAATGCATTTCTATGACAAAAGCTTCAGAAAAAACACCGAAAAAAGTAAAAATTTTAGTTGCGGTATTATCCTTTTGAAGCGTTCGTCTTTCATGTGGGCTTAATTGCGACGCGGCTTCTTTCCGTGCGTTTGGATCATTTTTTTTTTTGCTTCCTCCAATTCTCACCGAACTTAGTTTTTTCTTGCACAGAATTTAACGCTGATCACGGATATGCATGGCGCTTGTCGAAATTCCAATTAGAACTAAAAGTTATGCTCAACGGTTTCTTGAAATTGTGCCCTCTTCAATAGTCTGTTTCCAGTGCAAATGCCCACCACTATTTTTTACCCTAGAAACTTAACACCAAAGTTACCCATTTCACTCGAAATTTGACCAGAATCCAAATCTGGTCTCCCCTTCACGAAATTCTGTAATTTTAAATGAAACACCTTCTTGAAAAAGACCTATTTTGGCTTGAAAGCCAACTTACCAACCGATTTTAGAAAACCGGGTGTCATTCGAACGAGAGGCCGCCTCAAACCCAAAATATCAATCTTTAAAACATTACCTGCGATGGTTAGAACTCGAGTTATTGCACTTTGATAAATGCATTTCATGACAAGTTTCAGAAACACCGAAAAAAAAAAAGTAAAAAAAATTTTAATGGTGGTATTATCCTTTTTGAAGGCTCGCCTTTTCATATGGGCTTAATTGCGACGCATTTCTCCTTTCCGTGCGTTTGGATCATTTTTTTGTCTTCCTCCACCTCTTCACAAAACTTGCTTTTTGCACAGAATTCAACTGATCACGACATGTATGGCGCTTGTCGAAATCTACTAGTTCAAAGTTATGCCCAACGGTTTCTTTGAAATTCGTGCCCCCTCTCTTTCAATAAGGTCTTGTATTCAGTGACATGCCTCCACCACTATTTTTTTACCCTAGAAACTTACCAAAGTGACCCATTTCACTCCGAAATTTGGACCAGGAATCCAGTCTGGTCTTCCGTTTCACGGAACTCCTGTATTTTTTTAAAATGAAACACCTTCTTGAAAAACCGACCTATTTGTATTGAAAAGCCAACTTTAACGATCGATTTTAAAACCCGGTTGTCATTCGAACGAGAGGCCGCCCCAAACCCAAAGACAATTTAAAATTACATTGCGATTATTAGAACTCGAGTTATTGCATTTTGTAATGCATTTCTATGACAAGTTTGAAAACACCGAAAAAAGTAAAAAATTTTAATTGCGGTATTATCCTTTGAAGCGTTCGTCTTTCGGCGTGGGGCTTAATTGCGACGCATTTCTCTTTCCGTGCGTTTGATCATTTTTTGTCTTCTCCACTCTCACCGACCCTATTTTTTCTTGCACAGAATTTAACGCTGATCACGAATATGTATGGCGCTTGTCGAAATTCCACTAATAGTTCAAAACAGCACAGTCGCAGGTTTCGGAAATTCGTGCCCCTTCAATCGTCTGTTTGCAGTGACATGCCCACCACTATTTTTACCCCAGAAACTTACCACAAAGTTACCCATTTCACCTCGAAATTTGACCAGGAATCCAAATCTGGTCTCCGTTTCACGAAATTCCTGTAATTTTTAAATGAAACATCTTCTGAAAAATCCGACCTATTTGGCTTAAAAGCCAACTTACCGATCGATTTTAAAAACAGGGTGTCATTCGAATGAGAGTACACCCCCAAAACAAAAGACACTTAAAACATTACCCCGCGACAGTTAGAACTCGAGTTATTGCACTTTGCTAATGCATTTCTATGACATGTTTAAGAAAACACCGAAAAAAGTAAAAAAAATTTTAATTGCGGTATTATCCTTTTTTGAAGCGTTCGTCTTTCATTCGGGCTTAATTGCGACGTACTTTTCCGTGCAAGCTTGATCCTTTTTTCGTCTTCCTCCACCTCACCAAATCCTAGTTTTTCTTGCACAGAATTCAACGCTGATCACGAATATGCATGGCGCTTGTCGAAATTCCAATTAGTTCAAAAGTTATGCCCAACGGTTTCTTTGAAATTCGTGCCCTTTCAATAGTCTACAGTGACATGCCTACCACTATTTTTACCCTAGAAACTACCAAAGTGACCCATTTCACTCGAAATTTGACCAGGAATCCAATCTGGCCCCGTTTCCCACGAAACTCCTGTAATTTTTTAAAATGAAACACCTTCTTGAAAACCGACTATTGTATTGCCGACTTGACCGATTTTAAAACCTGGTGTCATTCGAACGAGAGGCCGCCCTCAAAACCAAAGACACTTAAAACATTACCCTGCGATTATTAGAACTCGGGTTATTGCACTTTGGTAATGCATTTCTATGACAATAAGTTTCAGAAAACACCGAAAAAAGTAAAAAATTTTAATTGCGTACATCCTTTTAGCGTCTGTCTTTCATGTGGGCTTAATTGCGACGCATTTCTCTTTCCCGTGCGTTTCGATCATTTTTTTTGTCTTCCTCCACTCTCACCGAACTTAAGTTTTTCTTGCACAGAATTTTAACGCCGATCACGAATATGTATGGCGCTTGACAAAATCTAATTAGTTCAAAAAGTTATGCCCAACGGTTTCTTTGAAATTCGTGCCCTCTTTCAATAAGTCTGCTCTTTGTGCGACATGTCCACCACACTATTTTTTTACCCCAGAAACTTACCAGTTACCCATTTCCACTCGAAATTTGACCACAGAATCCAAATCTGGTCTCCGTTTCACGAAATTCTGTAATTTTTAAAATGAAACATCTTCTTGAAAAATCTGACCTATTTTGGCTTGCAAAAGCCAACTTACTGATCGATTTTAAAACCGGTGTCATTCGAATGAGAGGCCACCCCCCAAAACCAAAGACACTTATAACATTACTCCCTGCGATTATTAGAACTCGAGTTATTGCACTTTGCTAATGCATTTATGACAAGTTTAAGAAAACACCGAAAAAAAGTAAAAAATTTTTAATTGCGGTATTATCCTTTTTGAAGCGTTCGTCTTTCATATTTTTAATTGCGACGCTTTTTCTCTTTTCCGTGCGTTTGGATCATTTTATTTGTCTTCCTCAATTCTCCCAAACAGTTTTCTTGCACAGAATTCAACGCTGATCACAATTTGCATGGCGCTTTCGAAATTCAATTAGTTAAAAGTTATCCCAACGGTTTCTTTCAAATTCGTGTCCTTTTTCAATAGTGTGTTTCCGGTGACACCCCCACCACTATTTTTTTTTTAAAACTTCCCAAAAGTTACCCATTTCATGAAATTTGACCAGGTCTCTGGTCTCCTTTTCCGAAATTCTGAAATTTTTTTTTTAAAATGAAACACCTTTCTTGAAAAACCGACCTATTTCGCGAAAGCCAACTTCCGAACGATTTAAAAAAGGCCCTTCTCACCAAACTTATTTTTTCTTGAACGGTATTAAACGCTAGCAAATATGAGGCCTTTCGAAATTAATTAGTTCAAAAGTTATACCCAACGGTTTCTTTGAAATTCGTGCCCTCTTTCAATAGTCTGTTTCGGTGACATCCCACCACTATTTTTTTTACCCTACAAACTTACCAAAGTTACCCATTTCATCGAAATTTGACCAGGAATCAAATCTGGTCTCCGTTTCAGAAATTCCTGTAATTTTTAAAATGAAACACCTTCTTGAAAAAGACCTATTTGGCGAAGCCAACTTACCGATCGATTTTTAAAAACCGGGTGTCATTCAACGAGGGGCCGCCCTAAAAACCAAAGACACTTAAAACATTACTCTGCGATTGGGAACTCGATTTTTTGCTCTTTGGTAATGCATTTTCTATGACAAGTTTAAAGAAAAACACCGAAAAAAATTAAAAAATTTTAATTGCGGTATTATCCTTTTTGAAGCGTTCGTCTTTCATGTGGGCTTAATTGCGACGCATTTCTCTTTTCCGTGCCTTTGGATCATTTTTTTGTCTTCCTCCAATTCTCACCGAACTTAGTTTTTCTTGCACAGAATTTAACGCTGATCACGAATATGTATGGCGCTTGTCAAATTCAATTAGTTCAAAAGTTATGCCCAACGGTTTCTTTGAAATTCGTGCCCTCTTTCAATAGTCTGTTTCAGTGACATGTCCACCCCCTTTTTTTTTTACCCTAAAAACTTCCCAAAAAGTTACCCATTTCACCCCAAAATTTGACCAGGAATCCAAATCTGGTCTCCGTTTCACAAAATTTCCCTGTAATTTTTTAAAAGGGAAAACATCTTCTTAAAAAATCCGATATTTGGCTTAAACCCAACTTACCGTCGTTTTTAAAAAAAACCGGGTGTCATTCGAATGAGGGGGCCACCCCCAAAACCAAAGACCCCCAAAAACATTACCCTGCGATTATTAGAACTCGAGTTTTGCCTTTGCTAATGCATTTTTTTTATGACAAGTTTAAGAAAAACACCAAAAAAAAGTAAAAATTTTAATTGCGGTATTACCCTTTTTTGGAAGCGTTCGTTTTTTCATGTGGGTTTAATTGCGACGCATTTCTCTTTTCCGTGCGTTTGGACCCTTTTTTTTTGTCTTCCCCCAATTCCCCACCAAATTTAAAATTTTTCTTGCACAAATTCAACCTGATACGAACATGCATCCCTTTCCCGAAATTCAAATTGGTTCAAATTTAAAACCCAACGGTTTCTTTAAAATTTTATTCCCCCCTCTTTCAATATCTTTTTGGGTGACATCCCCAAACCACTTTTTTTTTTTTTTTTTTCCCCTAGAAACTTCCCAAAAAGGGTTCCCTTTTTCATCAGGGTTTGACCGGAATCAAATCTGGTCTCCCCGGTTTCCCTGAAAAAATCATTAAAAACCCCTTTTCTTGAAAAAACCAACCCTTGGCCCCGGCGGAAAAACCAAAACTTAAAACCGGAACACGGATTTTAAAAAACCGGGCCCCACTTTCTTTTTAAACCAAATTAGTTTTTTTTTTGGCACATTTTTTTAATTCCCAAAACGTTTTTTGAAGAAAAGCGGAAAATATCCCATGGCGCTTGTGGGGAAATTCAATTAGTTAAAAAGTTATCCCAAAGGTTTCTTTGAAATTCGTGCCCTTTTTTCAATGTCTTTTCGGTGACATCCCCAAACCACTTTTTTTTTTTTTTACCCTAGAAACCCCAAATTTTTACCCATTTCACCCCGAAATTTGACCAGGAACCCAAATCGGTTCCCCTTTCCAAAAAATTCCTGTAATTTTTAAAATGAAACACCTTCTTGGAAAAAACCGACCTTTTTGGGTTTAAACCCCATTTAAACCGATCGTTTTTAAAAACCGGGTGTCATTCGAAGAGGCCCCCCAAAAAAAGACACTTAAACATTACCCTGCGATTATTAAAAACTCGGGGTTATTGCATTTTGGGTTAATGCATTTCTATGACCAAGTTTAAGAAAAAAGAAAAAAAAAGAAAAAATTTTTTAAATTCGGTATTACCCTTTTTTTGGAAGCGTTCGTTTTTTCATTGGGCTTAATTGCGACCCATTTCTTTTTTTTCCTTTCGTTTGGACCCTTTTTTTGTCTTCCTCCAATTCTCCAACCAATTTTTTCTTGCCCCCAAAAATTTTAACGCTGATCCCGAATATGATGGCGCTTGTCGAAATTAAATTTTAGTTAAAAATTTAAAGCCCAACGGTTTCTTTAAAATTTTGTCCCCTCTTTCAATGTCTTTTTTCAGTGACATGCCCACCACTATTTTTTTTTTTTTCCCTAGAAACTTACCAAAGTTACCCATTTCACTCGAAATTTGACTAGGAATCCAAATCTGGTCTCCGTTTCACGAAATTCCTGTAATTTTTTTAAAATGAAACATCTTCTTGAAAAATCCGACCTATTTGGCTTAAAAGCCAACTTACCGATCGATTTTAAAAACCGGGTGTCATTCGAATGAGAGGCCACCCCCAAACCCAAAGACACTTAAAACATTACCCTGCGATTATTAGAACTCGAGTTATTGCACTTTGCTAATGCATTTCTATGACAAGTTTAAGAAAAACACCGAAAAAAAAAGTAAAAAATTTTTAATTGCGGTATTATCCTTTTTGAAGCGTTCGTCTTTCATTCGGGCTTAATTGCGACGCATTTCTCTTTTCCGTGCGTTTGGATCCTTTTTTTGTCTTCCTCCAATTCTCACCAAACTTAGTTTTTCTTGCACAGAATTTAACGCTGATCACGAATATGCATGGCGCTTGTCGAAATTCCAATTAGTTCAAAAGTTAAGCCCAACGGTTTCTTTGAAATTTGTGCCCTCTTTCAATAGTCTGTTTCAGTGACACGTCCACCACTATTTTTTTTTTATTACCCTAGAAACTTACCAAAGTTACCCATTTCACTCGAAATTTGACCAGGAATCCAAATCTGGTCTCCGTTTCACGAAATTCCTGTAATTTTTTAAAATGAAACACCTTCTTGAAAAAACCGACCTTTTTTGTATTAAAAACCGACTTAACGATCGTTTTTTAAAAACCCGGGTGTCATTCGAACGAGAGGCCGCCCCAAAACCCCAAAAAGACACTTAAAACATTACCCTGCGATTATTAGAACTCGAGTTATTGCATTTTGGGTAATGCGTTTTATGACAAGTTTCAAGAAAAACACCGAAAAAAGTAAAAATTTTAATTGCGGTATTATCCTTTTAAGCGTTCGTCTTTCATGTGGGCTTAATTGCGACGCATTTCTTTTTTCCGTGGTTTGGATCATTTTTTTGTTTTTCCCCCCAATTTCTCACCAACTGTTTTTCTTGCACAGAATTTAACGCTGATCACGAATATGTATGGCGCTTGGAAATTCCAATTAGTTCAAAAGTTATCCCCAACGGTTTTTTTTGAAATTCGTGCCCCTTTAAATCGTCTGTTTTCAGGGGACATGCCCACCACTATTTTTTTTTTTTACCCTAGAAACTTACCAAAGTTATCCATTTCACTCGAATTTGACCAGAACCCAAATCTGGTCTCCGTTTCACAAAAATTCCTGTAATTTTTAAAATGAAACATCTTCTTGAAAAACCCGACCTATTTGGCTTGAAAGCCAACTTACCGATCGATTTTAAAAAACCGGTGTCATTCGAATGAGAGGCCACCCCAAAACCCAAAAAGACACTTTAAAACATTACCCTGCGATTATTAGAACTAAACTATTGCACTTTGCTAATGCATTTCTATGACAAGTTTAAGAAAAACACCGAAAAAAAAGTAAAAATTTTTAAATTGCGGTATATCCTTTTTGAAGCGTTGTCTCTCATTCGGGCTTAATTGCGACGCATTTCTTTTTCCGTGCGTTTGGACCCTTTTTTTGCTTCCTCCAATTCTCACCAAACTTAGTTTTTCTTGCACAGAATTTAACGCTGATCACGAATATGTATGGCGCTTGTCAAATTCCATTAGTTTAAAAGTTATGCCAACGGTTTCTTTGAAATTCGTGCCCTCTTTCAATAGTCTGTTTCAGTGAATGCCCACCACTATTTTTTTTTTACACTAGAAACTTACCAAAGTGACCCATTTCACTCTGAAATTTGACCAGAATCAAATCTGGTCTCCGTTTCACGAAATTCCTGTAATTTGTTTTAAATGAAACACCTTCTTGGAAAGACCTATTTGGCTTGAAAGCCAAATTACCGACCGATTTTAGAAAACCGGGTGTCATTCGGACGAGAGGCCGCCCCCAAACCCAAAGACACTTAAAACATTTCCCTGCGATTATTAGAACTCGAGTTGCACTTTTGAATGCATTTCTATGACAAGTTTTCAGAAAAACACCGAAAAAAATTAAAAAATTTTAATTGCGGTATTATCCTTTTGAAGCGTTCGTCTCTTTCTTGTGGGCTTAATTGCGACGCATTTCTCTTTTCCGTGCCTTTGGATCATTTTTGTCTTCCTCCAATTCTCACCGAACTTAGTTTTTCTTGCACAGAATTTAACGCTGATCACGAATATGTATGGCGCTTGTCGAAATTCCAATTAGTTCAAAAGTTATGCCCAACGGTTTCTTTGAAATTCGTGCCCTCTTTCAATAGTCTGTTTCAGTGACATGTCCACCACTATTTTTTTACCTAGAAACTTACCAAAGTTACCCATTTCAGTCGAAATTTGACCTGGAATCCAAATCTGGTCTCCGTTTCACGAAATTCCTGTAATTTTTTTAAAAATGAAACACCTTCTTTAAAAAACCGACCTATTTGGCTTAAAAGCCAACTTACCGATCGATTTTAAAAAACAGGGTGTCATTCGAATGAGAGGCCACCCCCAAAACCAAAGACACTTAAAACATTACCCTGCGATTATTAGAACTCGAGTTAGCTTTGCTAATGATTTCAAAAATTTAAAAAAACA
>BMAV01023413.1:0-90531 GCA_019973955.1 Trichonephila inaurata madagascariensis | reverse complement strand
TTGCAGTAGTAGAAATATATATTGTTTACATAAAACAAAATCAAAAATTTATAAACAGAAATGAAAACAATATTAAATTTCTGTGGTTATCAGATAATGCCATACTGAGACTTAATTCTATTTATGTATAAAGGAAAAAACAGGTAAAATGAAAAAAGGACATTAATGGGGAGGGATCCCCCTCATCTTAGCAAAGTTTACACCTTCTTAGAATTAAGAAATCGCCATTCTTTTTTAGAGAGTTTCCAGCTCAACAAGAGGGCGGGAGGAAACGTGAAGATACACACTGCCGAGAGCATCCCAAAGTTTTTCAGGGATTGGTCAGGCAATATGCTGGCCACCCCATCGCCCAATCCCTTCACCTCCAGGTAGCATCGACGATGTCAGCTCTATCGGGAAGTGCGTTATCGTCCATAAACAAAGTGTATGCAGCAGTTGGTCCTATCTCACCGGGTTCTGGACTTCATCTCGATACCGACAGCCGTCACAGAACCCCGTTTACAGATGGCAGGTCGGTGTATCCTAAGGATTCCTGCCCACACCATAATGCTTCGCCTTGGAATGCGTGATGTTCGGGAATGTTTTCGGGCTGATTGGTGTTCCTTGTTTACGCCATATCCTTATACGCTTGTCATCAGGCCCCAGAGCAAATCTTGACTCATCAGTAACATGACATTGCCCCAGTCCGACACAGCCCAATTCCCATGTTCCTGAAACCATTTAATCGTGCCCTCTTTGATTGGACGGATAGGGGAAAACATAAACCGGGGGTCCCCGGGCATACAGTCCATTCATATGTAATCTTCGGCGTCTTCTATGTAGCTGCAGATATACCCTTTTACCAATGGACGCTGTAACCATAGATGTCATATGTGTGGAAGTCGCTCTGCGTTTCCGCTGGCTCCCATTAGCAATATATCGATCTTCCGCGGGGTTGTAATCCTTCGGACAACCTGTCTGTGTGGTTTGGAATTGTTCCAAAACGTGAAATTCAGAATGATGAACGCCAAGAAAGAAACATTGTGATCGACTGTCCTGCTTCAATGCGCCCCATAGCACGCCAGGGTCGAATCTTCCATTCGTTTCTGGAAGTCATAGAAAGTATGCTCTTGAAAACAAATTGTACGAAAGTTTTAAGCACCTTCTATCAGCACTTACAATCAACTTCTGTAACCCTTCATAAAGCTGGCTTTATAAGACTGCCATTTTGATTTTCTGACGTGAAAGCCCATTGGCTTACCTAACATATTTGCATACTTCCATCTACCTCTGCAGTGAATTGCATCCTTTCCTTTTGATTGCTTCGGAAAAGGGATTTTTCTCCTGCTTAACTTTCGGAAGTGAGTGTATATTTCTATTGATAAAAAAACTGGTAGCTATTATTACATTTTAATGCTTACGAAGCGTATTTAAAAATGTCACTTTTATTCACAGGAGTTTCGATTATTTTGATAACCATTTGCAGTTACGTTTATACAGTTATGTATTTCAATAATTTTACATTCTTCTTTGAAAACTAAAATACAATAAACTTAAATGCTGTGAAAATTATTTTATGGTTTTCCCATACCAGAAGTAAATATTTTTCCTCCGTAAAAATTTCACAAGAAAATCGAGCAATATCTGGCATTTGGAAATGTTTAGTTTGTAATCATGTACAATGTAGGACTTCGGTTCAGATAAACTGAAGCATCACCTAGGACTATATATATACATCTTTATTAGAAACAAACTTTTAAATACCTGGTTGGAAGGCATTTAGAAACCAATTAAATTTAATTCGCAGCAGGCGTCATGATTGTGTATATATTATATATACCTTGTGTGACGGAAAATCAACTCAATCTTAACGTCTTGTTTTATTTAAAAGTAATGGATAGATAGTAACATTAAACAGGACAGGTATTTAAGAATATATTTTGGATACAAGGGCATTTTTGGTCAAACGCCACAGCAGAATTGTTTTTCTAGCCCTGTCTTTTAGTTGCACTATTTCCATTGAAATTCTCCCTTCACAACAATGAAGAGAAACTTTGACATTTACCACAACACGGTTTTAGATACTCGCAATCGAGAATTTTTGCACAGCACTTAACGGAATTAATTATTTAAGTTACCTCGATTAAAACACTCAAAAGGAATAAAAAAAAATTCCAAATATAATTCTAATAAAAAGGAATTAATGAAAATTAAAATGGCTTTAACAAAATCTCGAAGTCTTCGTTTCCCCTTTGATCTAAGACCCTTATACATTACATAACATCCCTATCAAGTTAATAAATCACCAAAACAAAGACGTCAAACTCAAATCTGGCTACATTGATAATGGTTTTCAGGTTCCCAGCTGAGCACTTCAATCGTCTGCTGGGCATTATGAGCACAGTCTCTGCAGTGGCCAGCCTTCTACAGTTTCCACTCTTCCTATGGGAGGCATCTTCTCTTCAGAACGTTCTCTACGTAAGTATATTTTTATTCATAGGCTATAACAGAAATGAACCTGATCTGTTTAAATCTGTAATTAATACTGTTACTCGATTTGATTCTTGCAAAACAGGACGATATAAATGGCTTGGAAAATATTTCTTACCTTGCAATAGCTCTAAAAAAATTAAGCTATCCACATTTCTTTGCAATACATTAATAAGACATACCGAAAATAAAAACTAACTCTTTGCCAGATACAACTTCAAGTATTTGCATTATACAAGTAAAATATCATTAGTAATGAAAGTAATTAAATAATTGTACAAAAAAAAATATTTTGAAGCAACTTTCTACACGAAAGTTGAACACTCTACCACACATTTTGTCTGGCTAAATGGGAAGAAAACTTATTTAATGTAATTATTCCTAAAATAAAAATAATTTAACTTTTTTTTAAATAGAATGTAGTATAGTGTCCTCTGTTCCTATAAATTAAAAGAAAAATTATACATTTGGCGATGAAAAGTCTCCAGAGATTTTGTAAAGTTGACAAAATGCATGCATTCCACTATAAATTTCTTAAATCCAATAAAATGATGAAGATAGAAGGGGGAGGGGCAAAATAACTTTTGTGACAACCAAGCACATACAGAAAGATGTAAAAATAGTAAAAGAATTTATCTAATTCATAAAAAGGGTACATATTTCGATTAACTTAGTCAAGTCGCAAAATGTCACAACATGCTGCCAAGAGTAGAAAACCGTTCCCCTGCATGTTCAAACAGCATTTGGCGATGGCTTGTTATTTCACAGAATTGGTCAATGTGGTGTAGTGTGCAACTACTTTAAAAAGCTGATAGCTTCGAAGAAACATGGCTTGTAATTGATTTTTTGTTTCAGGTGAATATATTTGACAGCGCCTGCTTGGCTCTGGCAATGATACATCCTTTACTACTGGTCGTCACACCGATCCAAAAGTACTTCCTCAAAGAAAAGAATACTTCCTGAATAACCATTTGCTTTGTACACTTACCAAGTTCCAGAACATTCCTCCGAAATGGTTGACATTGACTTTTCATGGACTTGTTCCTACTATGCAAAGTAACTTCCTAAAACATAAGTTTAAGAATGTAGTTTTACTTTTATGAAAGTAATGTAATTTCAATACTGGTGAGTTTCAGGAGAAAACATAAACTTACCATGACAGATCAAATTACTCTTTTTGAAAACATTATTCTGCTGTTTAAATTTATTACTTTTACTAAAAAGTATATCCAATGTATTTTTCAATATCCATTCTTCTCTTGTTATTTTTACCAAAATATATATGAGTAAATTTAACTTATTTACAGCAATGGGTCTTTTGACCCATAGAAATATGCATGGATTGCGTGCCAAACTCATTGGATAACAAATTTTTGCTATTATTTATATAAGTTTGACGAAAAATATTAATAAATTCCAAGAACTGATTTGTTGTACATTTGAATCAAAAGTTCTTTATATCCCAGATTTAGCATAGCACTTGTATGCAAGTCATTCAGGGAAAACGTTTCATATAAGCATTTCAAATGATAAAGGAAAAAATCAGATCATGGTCCTTGAAAATTCCCTATATCATGGGTTCTAGTTGGGGACAACCAAGAGTTTGCTGTGTCCTTAGTTACTTTAGATTGTATAAATAGTACAAGTTCTGTGAGACAATTTTTATTTCACTGATAATCATTATCCTGAAATTATTAGTAAAAAAAAATAAATGAAGAGTGTTCATAATTTTGCGATGAGGAATTATCTAAAAATGAAATGGATAAACAAACATTAAAAGGATTCTTGGGTCACTATGTGCGAAATCTAGTTCTCAGATACAGATTGAGAAGACAGAAATATTTTGAATAAATCTAAAGGACAAGAATGAGGTTATTACTGAGTTCTGAAAGTGAAAATGAATGTCGAGACTCATGAACAATTTGACAAGAAATAAGTTTCAATGCCTGGACAAATCCCAATTCATAATATTTGTAGGTAAATTGCAGGCCCAAAAGGATATGCCAAAAAAAATATTGTGAAAAGGAAATTGAGAACTCTGCATTTTCTTAACTTATTAACAACTACATAATAAAACACATCAAAATATACATAGAATCAGAGGCATTTTGAGTGTTAGAAGCTTATTAGGAACAGACTCTGACAAAATTGTATGCATTAATTGGTCTTCGATGTGCAAGAGATGCATGAGATTAACAACTTAAAAGTTTCATTATATATTGAACAAGAAATGGCATCTGTTTTCTTTCCATTAATAGAAATAGTTTTGGTGAAATTATTTGGTTTATGAGATTCGATAGAAAAAAAATCACACAAAGCCAGTGTTTACAAACCAATAAATTTGCACTAATTTCTCATGTAAGGTATGAATTTGTTGAAAACAGCCAAAATTGCTTTACCTTTACCCCCTTTTTCCAACAAAAATTAAATGTGAACTTACTCAATTGTATGCCAAACATACCTGATAAGTTTTGGCAGGCATCTAATGTAATTATCCAATAAATTTTAAATGGATTTCCATTTGTGAGAAAGGATGAAAACAGGATTCTCAGCTCCACTTGGAGAATACATAGTTCTCAAACTCATTAAACCATTTATAGTTACATCTCCGCTGCAAAATTATTGCAAAAGAAAAACCATTATTGAAAAAACCCCAAAAAAAAAAAATTTAAGTAGGTAAATAATTTTTCCATTTTTAATAAAAATTATAAACCATTTACACTCAAATTTTTTAAAAAAATTTGCTTCCCCCAAAAAAGTGAAAACAACAAACTGGGTTTTTTACAACAGCACAAATTTTGTTTAGATATCCCGATCGATGCTAAAAAATTGAAATTGAAATCCTTTTCCCAAAATGGTTTTATTTTTAAAATCCAATCTAGTTGAATAAATTCAAAAGGGGGGCTTTGAAACAGAAAAAAATTAAAAGGGAACAATTTCAGCAAACAAAAGGCTTTTTTTAAACCTGGTTACTCAAATAAAATAAAAATATGTATTACAAAATTTCCAATTTGGAAAAAGGGGGTTATAAAACTTTTATATAATTTCCAAATTTAATGAATAATGAAGATGGAATGGTCATTTTAAAAATATTTAATTCATATATTAAACTTAAATAATTTTTTTTTTTTTTTTTGCTATATATAACTTTTAAAACATGTATCATGCGGTAGACTTAGATATTATGAAATTTCAATTTTGTGAATTTTGTAAAAAAAAAATTTTGAAAAAAATTTTTTTAAACCAAAATTAGTTTTAAATTTTAACAAAATAAAAATGATTATTGCAAACACATGTCTGAAAATCATTTCATACAAAATTAATCTAACAAGTGTTTTTTCGATCAAAGATTTTACAAGAAATAAGGTTTGTGACCTGTTACCATAATTGCTCATTTCTCCATTGTTCATTATGTATGCATGTATTTTATCATTTGTAAATATTTTAATAAACTATTTTATTCAATAACATGTTTAACTTTATTCAGTGCATCAAAACAAATCAAAAAGGAAATTCTTTATTTAAATAATTCAAAAATTTCAACAAATGAAATATAATATATTTATTCAAATGTACATGTGTAGCCAAGGAAGTGATCTGCATAACACACAATCATTTGTGCGCAGACACGCATATATATATATTATGTACATATAAACATACATTAAAGCAGGCACATTTTTAAAGCATGTTCTATACAAAACTAAATATAATTGTATTCATGCTATTACAATAAAATTATATGCAACTTATCCGTGAACTTTTAACCAAACAAAATTGAATTTACATATACATTGAGAAAAAGTATAGAATAAAATCAGTTTTAAACATGTCAGAAAAAATTTTTTTTATTCAAGTATCTTATTAATGGAGAATAAGATTTCCTACATAACAACTCTGAAGTTTCAATCAGAAAGCAAACTATAATAGTCTTTTTTTCATCAGTTTTTCCTTATCATTTGAAACTGAATAAAACCTATAGATTCATACTCTACAGAAAAAAAAAATATTGTGACTAACATATTGATGCCCAGAGAGCTCTTATAATCACTAGAGCAGAGGTCTTCAGCCTAGCAGAACTAGTAAAAATACGTATAAATATTTAATAGATAAATCAGGTTTGCCAATGAAGAAGGAACAACATATCGATAGATTCAACATTAAAATCTGAATTTAAGACTACAAATTTGCAAAGTTTCTCAAACATTTTAATGCCATTCTGAACAATGTGTATAAGTTAAAAATATTTCTCAATGTATGTGGCAACAAAAACAAAAAATAGAAACAAATTAACGTAGAATATGAAATGTGACTGCAGATTGCTTCAATACCTCGACTTCGGACAGCTGAGGCATGAATTAATGAGTAAATTGCATTACGTTAAAAATTTTATTAAATACAGTATTTTTTAATTGTCTATCTATTTTAAATACTGTTTTATAGCTTTGACAATGGGATTCTAGTGATTCTACAAAGTTTTGAAGACCACTGCACTAGGCGAAAAAAATTATTCAAAATATGCAGTATGCAAAGCAAATTTTTAATAATATAACACTAATGATGAATAACTTCTATTTTCCTATCGAGAAACAGATTAATTTATACATTCAAATAATGATCTACTGACTAATACTTTCATCTATATTTAAACTGACCCCAATGCATATTACCTAACGCAGATTGTTGCATTTCTCTAAGTTAAAAATAGATTGTACACAAAAATAACAGTCAACATGGTTTTAACAGTTGTATTTCTGAAAATCAAACGAGGCACATGGTTTCAGGTGAGATTAGCAGTTACGATGAAAAGAAGACATGGCAGTGTACAACTATGCATTAAGACACAGAAGAATGCAACTTTTGAACACATTCATCAGTTAAGGTCACAGTGAGGCAATGGGTGACAAAATACTTTGCATAAGTGCAGTTTCATATATTTAAGTATTAAATCGACGAAACCCTTCATGAATATATTACTCGACAGGAATTAATATCAATTGCTTCCACAACTGATTTTAATAAGATTCTTATAGAAATTTTATAAATATAATAAAACACTGCAGATATATATAATAAACCCACACTACTTTTATACATTTTGTTAATGATTTTCAACTACACATTTTTTTCTTTTTATAGAAATCAAGAGTTAATAAGTTTTGTACAAAATAATTACAACTATCTTTGATAATGTTTCAGCAGTTGCTTTTTCATACAGAAAAAGTAATACATTCTAATTCTAATAAGATTTTTTGATTGTTTTAAAATCTGAAATAAAATTGTGCAAAAATTTTAATTTTTTTTTTTTTACCATCTTTTACAATTCAAAGAAGTTGATAAACATTTTACACTTATAGAAAATATACTTACAATCACTATATAGAAATATAATATTCAAAGGCATGTAATAATTTTGTTTTTATTTCTATTACCTTGTAAACTTTTCCACTTGTTTATATCAAGTATTGGATTGTGCATTTGCATTATATATTTACAGTCACTGAGTATAGATAGAACACCACATTCATTCATCAAATAACCCAACTAAAGTATTGGATGCCTAAAACTAATAAGCAAAGGAAAAATATAGATATCCCAATCATACATTAACAAACACTGCACAGAAAATATCAACATGCACACTGCATATTTAGGCTCTTTCAAAAATCAGATACCACCAGGGTGAAGAAAAATCAAGGATTATATTTATATATAAGCATATATATATATTTCAGAAGTATATACACTGAAAATGTAATATATAATTATTTACATTTATATCAAAATATTTCACTGTAGTGCAAACTCTTTCATAATAAATTCTCCTCCAATAAAAAGAAAACTTATCGACAACAGTATACAAAAAATACTTAAACTAATCAACTTTAGCCCATGACTTGCATTCTGAAGGTTTTATATTTTAATTTAAAACTTTTTGTAACAAGTACAACATCTTGTACTATAATGGACTGCTTCTGCTAATCTATTTATAGTGCAAGAGGTTAAAAATTTCCTCAGAAATTTTGACCATTCTGGTTTCATTTCTGAAGTATTTTTGCTCATAATTATTAAATTATTTTGTTAAGTTCCTTTTAGAATCAAAAGACTTAACTTATAACTTAGCTGATTCAAAATTTTCTTTAAGAATTAGCACATTTCTACTACATTATGTAGAAAGTAAATTTTTAAAATTATTCACATACAGCATGTTAAAAATGGTAACCAAAGGTTTTTTATATATCAAGAAGAATTTTTTTATTTCACTCATCATGTGAAAATAATTTTCCTCTAAATGTATACTTAATTACTTTTTGTATACAGTATCATGTTAAAATGCTTCACAAAACATTTTATTAAGATGAAAATAAAACTGAAATTTTTTGAATTCTTCAGAAAACAGTCTAGACATAATTTTCATGTATTCTTATTATTTATAGTTTATATACTGTATAACAACTGTTATTCCATTCAATACCAATTGAGTTCCATTTCAAGAATAGAAATATAACAAAAATAAAATATATAACAAATTGATTTTTTTTTAAATTAATTACATAAAAAATGCATGCAAAATTCGAAAGTTTTTAAATTAAAATATTCAATAAAATAATAAAAAAAACCTCTAGATGAAATTTTTAAGCAAAAACGGATATATTTTATATGAAGTGACAAAAATATTTCAATAAGTTTTATACTTTGAAAAGCAGTAACAATTTGTTTTGTTAGAATAAACAAACATTCCTAAAACCACAAAGTATAAAATTGCAAAAAAATAGTTGTTTTTGTGTTAGCTAATCAAAAGTTTTCAAACATACATATCCAAATTTAAGCCTTAATATATTAAAATAAATTCTTTAAAATATGGGATTTATTTGATTATAACAAAAAGTTTAGTTTGAAAAATTAATACATTTTAACAAAAGTATTCGGTTTTTTAAAAGTTTTAGAAAGAAAACATTTTAAATTTTAAAGAAATAATAAAATTGAACTAAAAAGCTTTTAACTGCTTAATAAAAATCAATTTATCCATATTTAAAATAAACACTATGTTTTGAACTTTCATTTCACAGGTCAGAATTATTGTAATTAGAAACTATACATAAAATGAAATCGAAAATATTCTAAAATTCATTCAATTAATGATTTTGTTAATTTTTATACTTAGAAAAACAAAATATCAAAATAATCAAGAAAGTAATTTTTTTTAAGTATAGAATATGAAATATCAGTTACATAATTAATTCTAACTTACACAAAAAAGAAAATTAATTTTGTTCCAAAACAACTCATTTTATGTCTATCAAAGTACAGAATAAAACAAAGAAACACTAATTAAATATTTAACTTTTAAAAATCTATATACAAAAACAATATTTAAAGAATTCTATATATTTTTTAAAATATCAGTATTTTAAAACTTTCAATTTAAAAAATGAAAAATTTAAGAAGGCAACATCAGCATAAAAGTTTAGCAAAAAGCAACAAAGCCATAAATACACAGAAGCACCCAGTATGTACACTAATATTTTCATTCAATATATATTAATTTTAAAACTAAAAATTACAAATGTAAATAAAATATACAAATAACTCCAAGAACAAATCTAAAAAAATTAATGCATTAATACTTCAATGTTTTTCTGCTATCACAGAACAACAGAATCATGAGAATTACAATTGAAATTAAACCTCATACATCTTGAAAGCTTCCCAACAAACTACTTTTGTCTAAACTTTTGATGAAAATTTTGCTTTGAACACTTAAAGGTTTCCACATTTTCCTAAGGGAACTATTTAATGTCTACATAAGGCCACAAATTAGCACACGTCTGAACAAACTCCAGAGAACTTGTGTAGATCACAATATGATACACTGAAAGTGAAAATTCAAAATTATATCTACCAAAGACATGTACAAAAGAAAATATTATTCTTTTAAAAACGAAATACAGTTAAACCTCTGAATAAGAGCCTAAAAAACATGCAAGCAAATCATGCACAAAAAAGAATGAAACATTTTGTTCTTTTACTACTATTTTCTATACTGTTTTAAAACTTAGAATATTCAAATAATAATGTTATTAATTGTTTGCTTTTCAAGAAAACAGATTTACAAAGAAATAGAGAATACAAATCTCAGTAGAAATTATGAAAGTTAATTACACCAGATCAGTGGCACACACAAGGGGGGGTCCGGACCCCCCCAAAAAACCCTTGATTTTTTTCTGATTGACTATAATTCTAAGTATATAGAACGTAAAATTTAATTAAATATTTGTTATTAATGATTAATTTTATTAATTAATGCTAATTATCTATTCAATAATTAGTTTTTATTGTGTTTTGTTCCCAAAAATCGACAAAATCAAAAGAAGCCTGATACAAGAATGGTGAACTTCCGACCCCAGACCCCCTAGAAAATTCTATGTGCTTACTGCACCAGATTATATATATATTCTGAAGAATTTTATATCTGCAATATAAATAATTTATTTACTCAAGAAATACAACTAATGTTTTATGTATGATAAAAAATATTGATATGGTTCCACCATGAGAATTTTGGTGTTTGTGTATTATTGCAACCATGCTGGTTACTTCTTACTTGATAACTAGATTTACAAATTAAAAAAGTTATTTATTCATGGATATCAGCTTCAATTGTTTATACAGACATCAATTTAAGCTTTAAACAATAATTCTAATTTTGAACCAGTCAAGTGGTGAGGACAACACTCAAGTTGGCACCGTACTCTAGAAAGAGTGGAAGGGAAAATATGAACTTGAATGCAGGAAACAAAACACTGACAAAAACAAGGAACACTACCTTCTGAAAAAAACATGTTATGAATATGGTTACCATGACAACCGAATTCAGCACACTATATAACTTTGATTATTTCCACCAACAAAGTTGCAATAACACACAAATGCCAATTTTACTTTATTTTTTTCAAACTTTCTCAAAAATCCCTAAACAAGTAATATAAAAAAAAATTAAGTCAATTCCTAGTTAGGTCAACAACGAAAAATTTTATTTTAGTTACATTTTATTAAACAGTCACACTTAATATAAATATAATGCATATGACAGAATCACAATACTAAGTGACAAAATAAGCGTTTTTTCCTTTTTTCCCCATTTTTTTTTCCCTATATATGATTTTTGGATTTTTAAATTTTTTGTTTGTTACTAATTTTTTTATTTATTTTTTAATTGGATTTATTATTATAAAAAAAATAGTATAGAAAAAAAAATCACATTCCCAAAAATTAGGCCACCCCGGGGTGGGATTTGAACCCACAACCTTTAAAAGCCCAATTTTTCCCATTGGGGTTTGGGGGTCTAGCGAATGTTTTTCCCTTTTTCTATATTTTGCAGTTGGACTATTTTTTTTTGTGTTACTATTTATTGTTTTTAAAAAAATTAAGGGGTTAATTTTTTGAAAAAGCTGCATTAACATAAAGGGTGTCATCCACTATATTTTTTAAAAATGAAATTAAATGAATTTAGGTTTGAAAATTTGAACAAGATATACATATAAAAAAAATTATAAAAGGGAGACTTTAAAACCAAATGGTAGGAACTGAAAAAGAACTCAAGCAAGATGATGAAAATAAAGGAATTTATTACAAAAAAAATAATTTTCAAGAAAAGAGAAAATCATTGGGGGGAGGGAAGAAAAGGAATTTGGGGCAAAAGAAATTTTTGGGGCAATCCCTTGGATCTGTTTGGGGTTTTGGGGGGAAAAAGGGTTGGGAGAAGGACGTTCCTGCCACTGTTGTTCTTGGACATGGTTCTCCTCTCTTTTCAGCTCCTCTTCCTGCAACCGGCGAGCCAGTTCCTCACTACAAAGGAAAAAAAAAATAATTCAATAAAATAAAAGTATTCACTATAAAATTCATGCCAAAATATGAATGAAAAGGAGTGATAAAACTTATAATAGTATTTGTTAGTATTATTAGGTACATTAATTCAGTAAAAATTTCTCAGAGAAATATGAATTAATAGGGGGGGAAAAAATATATATTTATCTTGAACTTAGCACTGATAATGCTTTTTACTAACATTAGAAGTATCAACATAATTTCATATTTTTTAAAAAGAAAATAAACAGTAATTTTTTAATTATTTTTACTTTTATTAAAGAAACTAATTATTTAAATTTTGAATGGAATATTTTTATGCTTATTAATCTTATATTGTTAAAAGTAAAAAATAATTAGCTGTGTTTGATAAAATGATGGGCAATCAGATAATGCCAGATGTTTTATGTGTCTTATAGCATAGTTCAGACTGTCACACTTCGAAGCTATATGAGGGTTATTAGCAAAGATTTTATAGTTTTGAATCCTAAGTTCCACAGTGATGAGGATGATACTTGACCTCTGTAATACTCCCCCTCCAATATATAGAGAAACATCAAATTACGCTTTATAGTGTTTTTATTTATTTGTTCCAAAGATTTTTGTGTTGTAACAAGGTTAAGTACATGATGGGAAATTAGTATAATTTCATATGTCAAAACTTTGAAAAATATATACATAAATTCAATTACTTTACAATACTTAGGCAATTTCAATGGAAATGTATTAATATAATGCAGGGGTACTCAACCTTTTTTTTTTTTTGGGGCATACAAATTTTTTTGACACAGGTCCAAAAATGAGGATAAATGGGGGGGATCTTTAAGACTGAATAACATTGGGTAAAATGTAAAATTTTCAAAATATTATAACTCCTTTTTTTGCTTTTTTTAAAAATTATTTTTTTTAATTTTTTTTTTTGTACTAACACTAAATTTTAAACATCTATAAAACTCCTTCACAATTTCTGCATCAGTAAATGGTTTCATATGATTACCAATAATATAACAAACTTCATGGGATATATTTTTTCCACTGTGATAATTTCCACTGATAAAACCTTTTTCACGGGCGGGTTTTAAGGGGAAAAACCCCCCCTTTTTTACCCTTGAAAAGAAATTCTTTGAGGAATGAAAGGGAAAAATTTGAGGGGAAAAAGTGGCTTGAATGATTCCTGCTTATTTGTATTTTTAAAATAAAAAATTTAGGGGAAAAAAGTTCTGGTCCGTTTTTTATTTCACTACAAAAAACTCAACCTCCCCTTTGGGCTAGAAACAATTTTATTTTCTTCAAAAATTTTTTTGCTTGCAAGATATAAGAAGACAGTTAAAATTAATTCCACCCATAAAATTGTTTTCTTTTTTTCCCCCATTGTCTGTTATCACTTTAAAGTTTTAAACACATTCCCAAAAAGAAAAAAAAATATCAATTAAATTTTCCAGTCAATTGACAAAAACAACAAAGTTGATACATTTGATTTCTTGACAAAGGGAAATTCCCCCCCCAAATTTTTAGTACCCAAAGTTTTCTTAAGTAAATAAATTTCTCCAGAGCAAATAGACCAAAACGGGGGGAAAAAAGGGTTTGGTGGGGATGGGCCCATGGGGGGGGTTGAGTATCACTGATATAATGTGCAAGCAGTTACTTAACAAATATTTACTGAAGATTCATTTTAATAAGAGCATGAGCATCAGATTAAAGACACTTATAAAAAAAATCACTGGAATAATGTTAGCAAACACAAAGCATTCATTACACACATGAATACAACAGCAAATTTTAATAAAAATAAGAAGTTTTACACATAATTTTTGTACAATGATTAAATTTCTTTCCTTTTTTTTGCCATCAAAACTATTTTTAATTTGCAATAAGATCTTTTTCAGCATTGATTTCTTTATTTTGTCTTCACATGAGTAAATTACATTAATGATAATTCAAATATTTAGAAGAAAACTGCAAGAAAATCTGATTTACTTTATTTATAATGCTACTGTGGTTTGGGGAAAAAAGCATTTCAAAACAAGATTCAGCAAATTCTAACAAATACAGTGTGTATTGTTATTAATTACGTGACTTAATATTAGTCATGTTACTATTAGTTTAACTAGCAATGGTTGAAATTTATACATAATGCTAGTAATGCTATATCAGTAATGTGCTTTGAATTATAATTTACTTGTCCCCTCACCCAAAAAGAGGTTGCAGAAATACTTGATACATTTTTTGATGCAAACTATGTATATTCACTATAAAAAAATATTTTTGATTGATTAATGACTACTGTAACAATAACTGAAAACAAAAATGCTTAAAGAGTCAATATTCTGTTCTTTAAAAAATCAATTATTTAAGGAAGTCTCTCTTCTCTTCTCTATTTAGGAAAGTATTCATTAATAAACTGTCATTAAAAAGAAATTTTATTTTTATTAAATTTTAAAAGCAAAGTTTCTTTTTATCAACTCGTACATAAAGTAATAAAAAAATTTAAAGTGATATAATCAATTTTTAGAGTATTGTTTAAAAAAATTTTTTAATACTTGATTTAAAAAAAAGAGGTTGGAAATATATAATTCTTTAAAAATATTCTACTTTAAATTAAATTTGATACAAAATTGACACTGATAATTTACCTTATTAATTACATCAAATATAAATCATACACTTAAACTATGAAATTGCATTATTTATTAAAAGGAATATGCAAAAAATACAATTACATATATATGTTTTCAAAGAAATGCTATTGGTTTCTATATTTTTATCAGCATTTTTTTAATTTATTCAAATGGAATAAAAAAAATCTAAAATGGCAAATTTTTGAATTGAAAAAATGATGATGGGACTCATCTACTTTATAAAAAAAAAAATAACACAAATAAAAGCAGAGATGAATTACTACTTATCAGAATTTTATGCAAGAACTATGAGTAAGATACAAACAATAGAAAAAAATCACATTTCAAATATGAATCCATCTTAATTCATAACAAATGAATAGTCCGTCAATGTAATTTTACAGCACAAATTGCAAAACATATTGAGTTTGTTTTTAATATGAGAGACCAGACATTTCAAAACAAGAATGGATATTTAGCATGCTAATTTTCAAAAATGGTTGAGAATTTCACACTAAGCAATTTCATAATGCAGAGATGTTCATTAGTAATCTGGAAAAAAATATCTTTAAACATATTCTTATATCTTTCTGCAATAATTTTATAACATTCATTTCATTAAGGATACACTAAAACTAAAATTTAAAAAAAACTCAACTTAATTATTTTATTGATGTAATTAGGATAATCTAAACAAAAACTTAAAAATAACAGATACAGCCAAACAAGACACATGACACAAACAGGCAGCACAAAATATATACTTCTACAAAAACAGACAAACAGGAATACACACAGAACATTTCACACAGGAAAGGGACCTAATCATGCAGCAAGGAGCAAACAAGAAGGCTTCTTAAATTTATTTATTATTTATGAGCACATACTCAGTAAGGCCATTTGAAATTCCTAGTTTTTTCTTTTTAAAGTCTTCCCATTCAAGCTCGTTGTTTTTTGCTTTTGTTGCTCTTCTTGCAAACTAAGAGCAACTAAGAAGCTGTAATAGATAGTTAAGTAAACATGAAAATATTTAGACACCATGCAAAAACCTTGCTAAAAGATATTTAAAAAAAAATGATACTCACATATTATGCCATCAACCAGTTTTGTCAAATAAAAAAAATGTCATCAAATGCAGTGAAATGCAGCCAACAATGAATATCGATGCCCGTGCACGCTCCACCACAATTTTGTTTGCGCATACTTGAAAAAATAACCTTTTTCTTTACAGGTAATAAATACCATTCCCACACATGTTAAAACAAAATATTTTTGATTAAGCATGCTCGAAAATATATGTAATACTGTTAATAGTTTGTAATATTCTTCTCTTATTTTTTTGAGAAAAATTATTGAAATTTGGAATCTATTTACTATGGAAGAGAACACAAAAGAGAATTTCCAAAAATGCAGTCTACTATGTAAGTACACAAAAGACTTTGTTTTAGCAAAACAGCTAAACAAGAAATGTCGCAAATCTGCAGACATTTAGGTTTGTACTCATGCAAATTTATGGTGTCATTAATATAAGCACTCATTTGTCACAATTTTGAATGCAGTTACAGCATTTTGGTCACCTGAATAATCTAGTTTTATTATATCTTTTGTTTGTTTCAAGTGCACGTGTTTATTTATATATATACACATTACTTAATTATCCAGAATCTTCTCTAATTTTTTTTTGTCTACAAATAAATATGGAATGAGCATGCACAAGAATTTATTTTCTTACATGTACAGAAGCAATAACAGCATTTGGTGACATTTTTTATTTTGCAATGTCATAATTTGGTGAAATTGGTCAATAGTATAATACCTTTTAAGTACCAAAAATCTATTTTTATAATAGATTTCCTTAAACAGAACTAAGTAATCCAGAATGTAAGATTATAAGAAATATATATAATTTCTGCTTTAATAAAAGATGTGCACAGTCATCCTCAAATAAAGGAAATCTTAAGATAAACTTAATTTTATTTACTTAATAACTTATTTAGAGAATCTTACTGAAGATTTTTTTAAAAATTATTTAAATTGGAATGGTATGTATTCTTTTTACTAAAATGAAACATTCAATCGCAGCAAAAATGTTAAATATAATTAAAATTTTTAAAATTATTTTTTGGAGTTATTTAATACTTTTATGATTACTGAAGAAGTATCTATTGCATAAAAAAATTAATCTGAATGTTCAATAAATATATCAATATTTTTAAAAATATTCAATACAAATCCTAGATAACTAATAACTACAATACTGTTAGAATTCAGAACAGTCTCAGTCATTCAGGCTGAATGTGGAATCAAACTATTTTAAATTACTGAATTTACAAAATAAAATTTAAATAAATTAAAATTAGTGAACAATGATGCCTGTACAGTAACACAAACAAAACTACAAATGTGTAATAAAGTAGAACCTAAAAGTACATAAAAAGTTCAATATACGACTTCTGACATTAAAGTTCAGTGAATGAAGTCAGAACGGTCGATGTGGCCACATCGGCGAAACAAAACGCTGCACATGTGTAGCAGCAGGTATTGACCATCTGCCTTCACCGTTGTTCATTTGAGCATCATTTGTGTTCTATGCAAGACTTGTTATACAAAGTGCTTGTTTAGTGTGTTGGTTCTTAACTGAGAACAGGAAAATAAAGGAACAAAAGATCAATTTAAGGTTTTGTTTTAAGCTTTGCAAGAAACAGAAAAGAAATTATGTGATGCTGGTATATTTTCATGAAGATCAAGCACTTTCTACGAAAAGTGTGTACGAATGGTTTGCCCGTTTCTGAGAAGGCCAGGAAAAATTGCTTCTGACAAAACCCATAGCAGAAGTCTGGTGACCTCCATCAGTGACAAAAACATAGAGAAAGTGAGTAAATTAATCATAAAAGATTGTCATTTAACTGTGCGCCCAATAGCTGATGAACTGCAGATTACCCATGAATCTGTGCGACAAATCACTACACAGTATTTAGGGATGAGAAAAATGTGAGCAATATGTAGGGTATAACACTAGTATGCCCAACAAGGTTCATGTTTTTTGTTCATGACAATGCTCACCCTCACACAGCCAATATTGCCAAACAGTTCCTGGCAAAAAAGGGGGCGGTGCAAACTGAACATCCACCATACTAGCCAGATCTCAATTCTCCAGACTTTTTCCTATTCTCACGACTCAAACTGGCTTTAAAAGGAAAGGGATTTGATGATATTCCTGACATTCAACGAAACGTGACGAGGCTTTTGAACTCCATCGCAAAATAGACTACGGTAGACTACTGTAGCAAAGTTTCCAGGACATGTACAGCAGATCTCAGTGGTGCATAGTTATGGGAGGTGACTTTTTTGAGAAAGACAGTAAGGTAACTTTCGTTAATATTTCATCTACGCTAATGTTGCAGGACCATTCACTGAACTTTAATGTCAGAGGTTGCATTTATTTCTAAAATGCAGCTTTAGAACATTTTTTCTAAAGCTTTTTGAAACATTTTCTTGGATGAGGAACTTGAGACTTTACTGTTGTTCTCATAATGATCAAAAAATATTCTTAAAAAGTATTTCTTTTCATCAAATAATGAATTACATGTTATTAGATAAAAATAATTATTATTTAAAGTACATAAATAAATGGAATTTATCATGAAACACAATGAATACAAATTTGTTTTATGATTTCATAAGTTATTCTACGACGTAATTCATCATCTAGTTTCCTATATATGCTAACAGAACTCTACTTTTCAGACAAAAAATTAATAGAAATATTGATTCTACATAGTTTACAAATACAGTTGGACCTCAAATTTACAAACCACTATTTGCGAATTTCTCTATTTTGTGAACTTTTTATTGAAACCAAGATCATTCTAGTATTTTTTGTAAAATAACCACCAAATAGCAAGGTGAATTTTCTATTTAACGAACTTTTTCTCTAGTGATTCAATTCCTTTTCTTCTTATTTTTAAAATATTTCTTAACATTTCAAGTTATTCTCTTCCTAACACATTTTATAGTGTTCATCGACCTTGAACTGATTTTACCAGATCTTTAACTCACCGAGAGCAATAAAATTACTGTAACTTTCCAAACAAAAAACTCAAACAAAATTAACAAGTTTTATCAGTAATTAAATTTAAGGATGCATTTGGTAATGCATGCTTAAAATTACTGGTTATCAAATAATATATGTTTAAAATTACTGGTAATAAAATTATGTATGTTTAAAATTACTTGTAGGCTTAAGTATTCCTGGTAATGTTTTTTGAAAGTTATTTTTGATGGTTGATATATAAAATAAATTGATATTACTTTATGAAAAAAGTGTGAATAATTGCTTTTTTTATAATACATAGTGTTCATGAATTTAAAATATGCTTTATGTGGTTTTTAAACTATAATAAAAGATGAATCTCTATTAAACGAATTTTCCATATAAAAACTTTGGGGGGAGGGGGTTAGTGACTTCATTAAATAGAGGTCCAACTGCATTTTAATTTAACATTCAATAGCATAGTGCAGGAAAATTCAATTTATATATTTTATATTACAATTTATTCATTTTAAGTCCAAGTTAAAAGTATATATAATATAAGTTATTCACTAATTTCATTTGTGTAGGCTTTGAATCTAATGTAAATTTAAGAAAAAAAAAGAGGGAGGGGAATGGAAGTAAAAATTTACAACTTTGATAAAATTCTAATTTTTGAATACATAAATTCACTATTTATTATCACGCTTTTCTCTTTAAAGAATTTTAAAAAAAAACTTCTCTATATTTTGTATATAAGTACACTGTGATCTATTTCGTAAGTCTAAACACTTAAATTTTTTTAACATGTTTAGCAACAAATATTTTAGAAACAGAATGGTATATTGAAAATTGTTAGTAAGGTACAGTTTCCAATGAAACTAATTAGGGGACAAAAACATTTAAATATGGATGGGATACACTTAAAAAAGTAGACTTTTTCAGTACTTACTCTTGGTCAATTTGCTTTTCTGTGGACAAGTCTGGAGGCAATACTAAATCTGAGCTTTTGGGCGGCACTGGTATAAAATCAGAATCCACAAACTGACCATCACCTTCAATGTTGTTCAATGTCTCCCATACAACATTTTCATTCACAAAACCCTGATCAGTGACAAGTTGATAGAGACAGTTCTAAAAGTGACAAGTTATTTTACTAAATCATCTTGGAATTTCATTAAAAGACAAATTATACACTTTTCATACATACAAATAAATACATATATATATATATATATATGGTTTGTTCCTAAAGAAGAATCCACTACAACGTATATGAATTTCAAAAGGCCAAAAAATAAGGGGAGATTAATTCAAAAGTACTGAATGATTGCAATTTTAAAATCTCACTTTAAAACACTTTAAAAAAAGAACTATTGGTAAGTATGACTTCAGATTTGAACTGAATATACTTGAAGGGAGAACAGTATTGCATAAGAAAAAAAAAGTCCAGGGGACTGATCGCAAATCAACTAATCGGAGCCAGACATTGTTGAATGACCAATCGAAGTTCAAAGAACACTCATTGATAAATTCGATTACTAACAAACATAGTTCCAAATATTAAAACATTACGTGGTTATTTCAGGCATGTGCAAAAAATTATTAGCACTTCAATGAACAATAAATTAAATGAGAATAATACATTAGTCCTCTCTTAATTAAGATTAGCTAAAAAAAAGCTATTCTGTTAAGTACAAGAAAAGAATTACAAAAGATACCAAACAAATATAGTTTACAAAGAGAAAATGACCATCCGATTCAGTAGCCAAAATCAACAAGCACACAAGGGAAATGTTAAGAAGCATAATAGTGGATCAGGTTTAAAAACTATTATTTCCTGATTTAAGAGATATAACCTATAAATAGATTGCTGACTGACTGATTGATCATTACATTTTGAAACAATGCAAGGGCTATTAGTAACAGACCTTGAAATTTTGAGCCAACACCCGTGCTGGTTTCCCCCTCTCCAAACTTCTACACCAACATAAGGACTTTGAAGCTTAAAAGATTTAACATGCATCAGCTTTACTACATCATGGGTTTTCAATGACAACAGAACTCAAACCCATAACACAACATAAAAAATACCACCCATGAATTCATGATAATGACCACTCAACTACAGAGAAAACAATGCTTGCCCAAAGATGAGCAAAGTTTTTAGATATTTGCAGGACTCTTATTCAAAGTATTCATTCTTTCAATGGCACTGTGGTTAGATTAATCTTCAAACAAATTCTATGTATCACTAACACTGAATAGATGGCTTCCTTCAGCAAAGTGAACTGTAATAAGCTGTATGAAGATGGTTTGGAAAAAACTACATATAATCACATTTAAATAAATATAAATTTCCATGCATGAATATGAAGATAAATGTGATATTAGACTGGAATAAAATGCAAATTATTTTGCATGAAAAATAACCACTGAAAATAAGCCTTAATGTATTTACTGCAAAAAAATTAATATAAAACTAGGTCTTGTTTTTGAGGTAACACTGTATGTATGATCTAATAAAGACATTCAATTAAATATTGAAGATTCAAAAGAAAAACAATATACAAATAAAAAAAATAAAATTCATTTCTACTAAATAACTAGATTTTTTTTTTTGCATTTATACAATTTATGTTTAAGTAAAGGGCCATGGTTAGTAGCCTAGTGGTTAGAGCATCGGACTCCAGACCGGAAGGCCTGGGTTCGATGCCCGATGCCACCAAATACCTTCCGAGTACACATGGAGTACGTGCTCGTTAAATCAGTGGGTGTGAAAGTTTTGTGGGCTGAATCACGAGTGCAGGGGACTGGGAAATATTTCCCTCCTCTTCAGTTCCATGCCAAAATTGTGTGAGGTGGAGATAGGTGGTGTCGCCATCTATCGCCCCTTCAGGGAATTTTGCCGAGCTAATTCGTACTGTCTCTTGTGTGGTGCTCAAGGCCTAGGCCAACAACAGGCGTACTTCTAGCCCCTTGCCACAATGAATTTCATGGGCCTTATTCTGACTACATCAGACAGGTGGCATTAGCCACAACACAACATGTTTAAGTAAACATTTCCCAGCACACAAAATTCTTTTAATATTAAATTATATTTCAGAAAGTTATTTTTATTTATTCACAGCTAGAAATATTTCTCAAGTAATCTTCTTGATAAAAGAAAAACATTAAGTCATACAATAAAATATAAAAATATCATAAGATATATTCATAAGACAAAACATTCAATTTCACTTTTGAAATTTTTTTATCTTAACAGATCAAAATTTTTAGTTTCAGGTGTGATTTTATCTTAAAACTGTTTCATATTCATAAAAGTGAGAATAAACTGGAAAAGATGATAGAAAAGTGAATTACAGTATGATTTGGAGAATTAGATTGTTTCAGTTATTTAACAACTGAATTCATAAAATACATTCACAAAAAAAAAGTATGGCTAGTGAAAAATCAAAGTAAAAAGTAACACAAATTACAAAAGCATCATAAAAATAATAATAGAATTTAAATTAGTTCAAGTGAACATGAATAAATGTGAAATATATTTTTCCGACTAAATTTACTATTAAAAATGTTAATAAAAAAAAGCAGGTTAAAGTTTCAAAATAACGTAGTTTCATTACACATACTTTATACAAGAAAATTATTTTAAAAAGAATTAGCAAATAATAAAATTATCTTAAATACAAACATTCAGCAGGAATCATTCCTATAATAATATTTAAAAAAAATTATGATATAAATTTGATTCTTTAAAAAAGGATAAGGAAAGTAGCAAATTCTATATATAAATGGACAACTTGTTTAAATAGAGTGAAAAGGGGGAAGTAAACTAGTTATTTAATATTTTTAACACTATGAATAGGTTTATTTTTACATGAAAATTAAAAATGAAACATATAGTACTTTTTCATAACCACTCTTTATACCTTGTGCTTCATAAGTGAACTAAAATGGTTATTTCTGAAGAGGACACAAAGCTCGTCTTCTTTAAGTTTGGAGGTGAGCTCACAAAGGCCGTGATAGGTCAATTGGGAAGCTGTCTTCTCGAGAAAGTTCTCAGCTATTAGTGCTGAAAATATAGATAACAACTACAATCAATTCACAATTTTTTTTTAGCTATCCAACACATAAATAACAAGATTAAAATACTAGATATTTGAAGAACAATCAGACAGTAGAGGTTTTCAAACTTTATAAAACTTTTCCCCCTAATGTACCCATAATTATATAAAATATAATATCTCAAAAAATATGTATGTGTTTGTACCCTAACCATTTATTTGTGTTTTAAATTATGTTTTTTAATTATTTTTTATTTTTAAGAAATGCACAGTCAGCATTCATAAAAATTTCTATCATTTAAATTTACACACACACACACAAAACTATTACAACTATTACTGTGAAACTACTCATCAAGATTAAAAATTTTTATTTATTCCTTTGTTTTTATATTCAATAAAAAGTTAAAAACATGAGAAAAATAAACTTTTTTATGGAACTAAATGCATGATTAAATTACACAATGTTTAAGGAGGATACTATCTGATTGAATTTGCACAAGAGAATAAAGTAAATAAATTCTTTAAATTAATAGGTCAAGTTCCTTATGTTATCTAATTGGATACACACCTTTCCATAATTTAATTAGAAAATCTTTACTGTATCACATATGTATAGATTCAAAGAATAATGTATAAATGCTTGTACATGTTTTTAATCAAACAAAATAAAGTATAACATACCTTCTGTAACATTTTCAGGATTTAACGAACACTTTGAATTAATTATTTTCTCAACTAATTGATTGTAACTGCATGTGCCAACAACTGACACCACATCAAGCATCTGAGGGTCAATCAGCCAGCCATGGTACAGGGGAATCCGCAAGAGGTCAAAAATAATGCATTCAGGGGTGTATTCAAAATCACTGATTCTAAAAATAATAAAACTCCATTACAAGACAAGTACTTTCACACATGTAAAACTGAAAAAAAAATTAAAATACACTTCTTACATCAGACAAACTATTATTTAAACATAAAACAGTCCATATAGTTAATAAATAATTGTTTTAAAAGCAAGCATTACGTTAGTTAGCAGTTTATTGCTGACGCTTACAAAACTAACAATATCAAAATATATAACAAGATAATAATGTTAAAGGCGAATTAATTAATATAAAAAGCAATTTTAAATGATAAAGATGACTAGAATACAAAGAAAGAAACTACAGAAATATTAAAGATACTAACTGAAATACTTACTATCACAGTTCAGTAAGTTATTTGTCCTAACACATAACACACTTTCAATCTCTTTAAGACCAAATAAAAAAATATTTACGATTTCTTTAAAAAGGCTTATTCAAGCAAGTATAAAAAATCCGAAGTGAGAAGAAACTATTTTTTTATCATTAAATTTTATTTTCAACAATTACAAAGAACTGTAAAAATATAAATGGCAATTAATACTACTCTCGAAAGAAACAATTGAATTGATATTTAAATACATAGGAAGTAAAAACAATAAGACTGATTAATTATTATTGTTGTACTACAAAGCAACATGAGGGCTATTGGTGACGGACCTTGTAATTATGAATCACAATGAAATGATGAAAACGACATCTGAGCTGGCACCCGATTTTCCAAACTTCCACTTAAAGCTAACCCAAGAATTTTGAGCATAGACAGATTTAACATGCATCAGCCTCTCTACACAGTGGGTCTTTAGAGGCATTAGATCTCAAAATCACAACTCAATACAAGGCAAAGCTGATCAGCTGGCCATAAGTTTTCGACCATGATCACTTGGTTACAACAGCCAAAAAAAGCAATCAGATGGGGAGAACATAAAAGCTATAAGCTACCTAAAAAAAATTAACCTCCCAGTCTTAAGAATTTTTTTCCTGTATTAATGAAAATTATTGACATGGAAGAAAATTCAACTTGTCAAAAGTTAGAAAAATTAATGAAATCTACTGACAATTAACTTCAAAATAAACAAAAAAGCAGACAAATTTACTTTTGTAGGAGTGGTTAGTCTAGCGATGTCTCTTGGAAGAATGGCAAACTGTATTTTTAACATAAGAGGGATGGTTTGAGAAATATATACCTCTTTCCAGTATTGATGGTAGTTTATGATGCTTCAGAAAAATAGCCAGTTCCTTACATAATGTCATGAATTTTTAACTTGCTGTCTGATTGGCTGAAGCTCTCTAATTGAAGGGTATTATTTTTATCTTAAAAATTTATTTCTGTTAAATTTAAAAATAAAAATAATCAAATAATAAGTTATTGTAAATCTTTAAAAATTAATAGCAGTTTTGAGATCTTCATTTAAAACTTTTACCATGTTTAAAGTGAAAAAAAAATAATAAAATTAGTTCTATGTGCATGACACTAGACTGGGAAGGCATAAGTAAGTTATGAGCATGCAAGAATAAAATAGTTATAGAAAAATTTAAGAAACTGCATTAAATTTCTTACATTTTTTGAAGACTTTCCCATACCAAACAAATTTCCCAATATTGGCAATTAAAGAAAGAACATCAATTTATAACATTATAATAATAAAGGTTGTGAACTACCCTCACTACACAATTCAGATATCATTTTTTTTTTACATAAGACAATGTGACACATACCCAGTAAATTTTACATTGACATCAAGTCCAGTCTGAAGCTTGGGCAGAACTGCCATTGCATCATGCATATTCTGTTCAAAGTTCAGTTGGGTTCCTTCTGGAATATTCTGTAAATAAAATTTGAGTGAGTTAAAATAATTTCTTAGGTATATACTAATATTTTAATAACATGTTTGAGTAAACATTGTGGTAGAAAAAGAATAAAATCTTTTAATTAATATATATATATATATTTTTATTTAAAAAATTACAAGAAAATAATGAATTGAAGTTCAGGTTTTGATTAATTTATCATTTACCAATATTTAAGCCTTTAAAAATGGGTTAATTTTTCTAAAATTCACATCTTAAAATTTGATAAATAATACAAATTAGTAATAATAAGAGAAATATTTCAATGAGATTCATATCTAAAATAAATTTTTTTAAAAAACTATGTAATTTTATGCCCAAGTTTTTATTTACTTTCAAGTAATTAACTGTAAACCCCATAATTGCCACAGGTATACATTCATGGCACACTCAGCCATTGCGTTAACCCCTTCAGGCCGACTGTCACACACAAATATTGCCAAAATGAAACACTTCCTATTCCCAAACAGTGTGTATTCATGCCAGAACCTTCCGCTTTCCAGGACCAATTTGCACGAATGCGGGCCACGAATTCGGAACATTTTGAAACCTCAATTTTTCGGCAATAGGTGGCATTACATATCCATAAGATTTGAGATACATGTAGATCTTACCTTCTACTTGAAATGAGAGAAATATTACTCACATGCACATGGATTTTGATTTATAAGCAATAGGGAATTGAATGTTTCTGAATTGAATGCTTTGTAACTGCTCTTAAAATGAGCAAGTGGTTTTTGTTTATAGCAAAGATGAGTTTTAATTTTGCAAGAGCATTTGGTTTGGGTTGGTAGTCATATAGTTTTTAATGGATAATTAGATCTGGTAGACAAAATTTCTCTTTTTTACTTTACAAGGTCGAAGCATCAAAAATATTTAACTGAACTTCAAATAGCAGAATGTTGTAAAATTGATTCTGAATTAGAATCAAAGGAGTGATAGTGAAAAATAATATGTTCTGATTGTTCTATTCACTGTTAATTGATGATATTGATATTTTAGACATCTGTATTCTGATTACATCAAAAGAAAATGCCTCTCCATGGCCATGACAACAGAATATTTAGTTTTCATTAGTTCAAGAAAAAACCACCAAAATAACAAACTATTTATTACAAGTGCAATAATTGTAACATAGGACTCTGTATAGATTCCTGGTTTAAAATTGTTCATACTAAAAAGAATTTTAAAAAAACATATGTAGTTTTCAAATGTATGAGTATAATGTTAAGAGTCATTAAATGATAAATACTGATAACAAAATGTTTAAAAAATTGTACTTAAACAGGAAGTGACTTAAGTAAATTAAGTATGAAGATACAAAATATATTAAGTATATGCCGTTCATATAATCTACAAAACAATATTAAACAATGCATTCATATTTCAGTATTTTCATGGATTTAGGCCTACAATAAATCCTCTGCCAGTGAGTGATGCTTGCAAAAGAAACCTCTGGTCCTAGTGGTACATACACGTTTGCGTCCTTCATCCCGAAAAGGTTAACCCTCTTTGGCTTACATACATGCTTTTCCAGAGATTACAAACCTTTACATTGCCCTGCTATCTGCAAAAGTATTCCAAAGATTTTGGAATGCAATACAATGACCTTGACAGTGTTTGCAAAGGATTTACTTATTTCATAGGACTTACTTATTTAACAAAAAAAGGTTTCAACAATTTTAACCGGCTTTTCCTGATTGATTGAATATTAAAGTCGCACTGCTCAGCTACACGAGGGCTTTTGGCGACGGACCACGTAATTTTGAACCATGGTCAAGTGACGTGGACGACACCCGAGCTGGCACCCTCCTCTCCTAACTACCACACCACAATGGGAGGCGCTTTCAGCTCGACAGATTTAACATGCATTGCTGCCCTCCCGGTGGTCTTTAGTGGTATTGGGCTCGAACTCATGACAAGGTAAGCCACGGTCCAATACCTGTACCACTCGGCTACCGCGGCCACCCTGGCTTTTCCTGAGCTGAACTTGGGCAGGCGAAATGTACCATCCTGACTCATCACCAGTGTAGCTCGGGCACTGTAAAATTTTCTACTGTGCAATCAGTCTTTCCCGAATTATTTCACATGTGCATTTTATGGTTTTGAATGTTTTTGTTTACTTTTCTGGATACTAGATGGTAGCACTATACAGTGTTTTCAGCTGTAGATTTAAGATAAGATGCTATTATGTTTAAAAAGCTATGTAATGTATGAAATTAAGCATAAAAAAATTGATATTTTTTACCCATAATCCCGAAATAAAATGAACCTGGAAGGGGTTAAAAAAGAATTATACATAAAAAAATAAATATATTTTTTTAAATAGTACCTTTAAATGAGCTTACCTTTGGAATGCTTTCCAGTATACAATCCCCTAAGTAAGCCATGAGGTTTTCAGTAGTAACAAAGTCAGCTAAAGAAGGAACTGTGATTCTTCCTTTCATTATAAGGACATTTGTGATTGCAATAAGCGGGCATGGACCATTTTCATTCTAGAATTTTTCAGAGAAAACATAATGAGATTTATTGTTTATTAACAAGCTATTAGAGTAACTATTAGTGTGGATTTCATAATTTTTAAAAATATACGTAATAAATAATAAATTCTTCTCAACCATTTTTAAATAATAAAATTAGTTAGGAAATGAAACTATTTACACAAAGCTTGTTATCATATCCATATTTTTTTCTATTTCCAAAACATATTTCTTGTAACTAAAACAAACATTTATAGCTATAAACTTTGTAATAATTCTCTTTTACATTACTGATACACATAAAAATTACCAAAATTTACCTTCAGACAGAAATAAGGAAACCCACACACATTTTAAAGCTTCTTAAATATAATTTAATCAAACCTCATATAAAATATCTATACCAAGTTAAACAATTTAGAATCTATGTGAAAGCTTTTTTACTTACATTACTTTTGACATATTATTTACATTTTTTAAGAAAAAAATTAGTACTTACATATTATACCATCGACCAATTTTATCAAATCAAACAATGTAGTCAAATGTTGTGATAAGCAGCCAATAGTGGAAATCAGTTCTCGCACATATTCAAACACAATAATAAAAATGACAGCATTTGGAGACACTTTTTGAATGGTCAATGTCTTTTGATTTGGCAAAACTGATCAATGATATAATATGTAAGTATCAAAAAAATATACCAGATTTGAAAGTAAATGGAATAAAAATACTGACACTATGCATAGCATGAACAATCTCATAAAATACAACAAAACAATTTCAGAATGCAAAATAGATAGGCAAATTAACTATTCACTCAGAACTCATTCAAAGGTATTACAAATACAAGCAAGGTACAAATACAAGCACAATAACTTAAAAAAGTACACAGAAAGAAAATAAAACTTAATTCAAACTAAGCCAGTTAACAGGTTGATGATATTTGAAAATAGCACCACAATTATAATTAGCAGTAATTGCATTGATATTTAAAAACAGTTCTATCTATTTAACATTTGTAACCAGTATAGACCAAAATTAGGTCTGTTTTGTATGCATTTGGCTTCAGTCTTAAAAACTGATTACCAATAACAATTATTAAAAAAAGGTAAATTCCAGTATTTTTGTTCTAGTCGCATAACGCTGATTGTAATTTAAAAAAACATAACACTGGTTCACCACTTCACAAACATTGTAAAAATGAAAGTTTGAAGATGAAAATAATTCTTTAAACATTTGTTTTGAGAAACTATTATGGACAAAAGGGAAGTGTGTATAATTTTGGTTTGATTTCCTATTATTTAATTTTAAAAAAGAAAAAATATGTAGCAAAATAATTTTTTTTAAAAATTTAGCTTCCAATTAAGATGAATCTTACTTCTTGTTTTTAAAGAGTGGTTTAAGTGTAGAATAGAGCCCAATTTTTTGGTGACCACAGTCAGTTGCCAAACTACCTATATGTAGTAATTGGTGTTTCAAGACTAATGAAGTGAAATCGAAAAATGAAGAATCTACCACTAGTTGGCGAAGTTTTTCACCAACTAGTGGCCGATATGGCAATCCACCCAGAAAATCCTGCAACAACTCCATTTTGTGATATCATAAAAAAACTGATACAATAAAAATGTTTTTAGAAAAACGAAATATAAAAAAAAATTAAAAAAAAAAACAGTAAAGGGAAAAAATGTTGGATCTTATGTTAGTTCACAATCTATAGCCACCTTTGCAATTTATTTCCACCAAATTGGACATAAATCTAATGCAAAAAAATGAGCTGTTGGATCAATTTGGCACCATTTTTATAATCTATCCCTAAAAGTGTGAGCTTATCTAAAATTGTACCAAAGAAAAAAAAAAGAATAGAAAAGGCAAAATAATCAAAAATAAAACTTCTGAACATTACAATAACACTAAATCCCATGTAAGTACACACTGAAACAAATTCAATGCTCACCTGCGTTATGATAGGACTCTTTATTCCATTTCGAGATATCCACTTAATCTGATATATCGAATCACTTTTATCATTTATCACAGAACTTTTTTCTTTAACAGGACTCCTATTTTCTACATTATCATCAGAAGTAGAGGCACATGCTAAGGGTTCATTAGGTTGTGGTACAGAGTTAATATTTTCATTCAATACTGTAGACAACTCTGTGACTTCCTCTCCAACAGTTATTTCAGAATCACTTGGATTAACACTTTTCACCTGATCTTCAACAGAGGTAGCCATTGAAAATCTTTTATAAAAACAACTATTCTGATTATATTCTATGCTTTAATATGCATTCATTTTGTTCAGTGTTTAAGTCATATTCATGTGTTTACATTCAGAATTAATTCCCATCTGAAATTAAATAAACAAAAATTAAAGAGATATAAAATTAAATGACATATATCCATAATAAAAAGATTTAACTTATACTTCCTTTAACCTACTGACCAATGATGGTGACTAATATGATGACTAATCAGTTTTCAATATTTAATTACTCTTTAATATATGCTCAAAGAAACTCAAAAATATGTAACTTTTATGCAACTTTTTGACTTCAGAAATGCAAATAAAACTATATATTATATAAGTAAATAACTAAACTATCTTACAATTTTACCTCATTAAATATCCTTTAGTGTTATCTTATTATTTTATAGTTACATGTATAGAGAGAAATTAACAAACAATCCAATAACTCATTTTCTGAATGAAAATTACCTTATTCAGAGAAATTAAAAATTTATTTTTAAATAACAAATCCCAAAAACTTAGAATGAATCCCAATTCGCAGAAAATGTCAAAATTTCATCATGGATAGTTTTCTAGGACAACAGCTGGTTTTGCAATATGCGTACGCAAAAATTTAAATTTTTCAGCACTGGAACGCACTAATTTTAAAAGTTACGTTAAGAAAACATTATATAAGTCAAAATCTTAAACACAATCAAAATTCTTTGGAGTTGCGTGTTAGTTTAGTGATGTTGTGGAATTGAAGTGCCAAAATTAAACAACATTTAAAAACACAAATGTTTGGCAGTGACAGTCTCAGTTAAATTTTTTTGTGATTTGAAAACTAGATAAATTTTTTCTTTAAACTCATATCCTCTCAATGACAGAATAACTAAGGTGACCAAAATTGTATCATAAAATTTTAATCAAATCTTACAAAATTATGTTCCACTTTATAGGATATGACTGACGCTTCAAATGTTTCAAATATAGGGTTGGTAATATCCTCTTAGTAGATAAATGGGACAAATACAAGGGCGTAGCTACCGCCGTATCAATGATACGGAGCTGCCAAACTTTAAGGGCCCCAAAATGCATAAACAAAAAATTGTTAAAAGTTAAGAAGCCCCAATAAAGAACTCAGAAGGAATTTTGATAAAGGCCCTTCCAGGTCTAGCTACGCCAGTGGACAAATACAATAACTTATCTAATGCACCCATTCGAACATAAAGAATATTACTTTTTGTAAATTCTATGAGTTTAAGGTTCAGTGATTTTCGGTTCAATAATTCAGTCATTCCACATAACAGTAACTGAAACACTCAAGTTTTGGAATTTCATCAGACTTCTATTTTTCAAGCAAGTTATAATGGCAGATATTACAGATTTTTTGAAAAATCCTTTTGAAATTCGTTGCACCTTTCAAGTGTATTCAAAAATATTCTCATAGACCTCGAATCTTGATTTAAAAAGGACAGGACTTTGAAATCCCCTTGGAAATCGATCTATGCAAAACTCATCTTAGGGAATCCAGACTAGAATATATATATATATAAACCCTGCAAGATTTCGAATCTATAGGTCTAATAGTTCGAAAACAGAAAAATTGTTACATATTAGGCCTCTGCGCTCTCACTCTTTCCATTCTTGATTTTCGTAAAACCCATTTTTAGCGGAACGCCATGCATCAAAAAACCCTACCTGCCAAATTTTAAGTCAGATCTAATAGATCTAGAGATTTCGTGATAAGTGAGTGAGTCACTTTCCTCCTATAAAAAGAATTTGCTGAAAAGATTCAATTGAACTAAATCCGAATCTTGGAGAAAATTAAATCGGCAACTTTAATTGTTGTTACATTTAAAGATCTTAATGTTCCGCCGCTTCTCTTGATTTCATCAAAAAACAATCAGAAAATTTCTTCAACAGGTTACCACAGATTTCAAATGAATCTATCAGGGAAATCCCGGCTTACGACAATTCTATTCCTAGCTCTTCTAAGAGACCTCTCACTCGTATCAACACTTCCCAGCTCTGAAAAGGATGAGAATGTCTTGATACGAATTAAAAAGATATGAGATTTATTGTTATACTGGTTGTCTTCTTTTACAAGACTTCACTCATTCTAATTATTCTCCTCCCCCGCGCCATGCAAGTTTTTGATAGCGTTTAGTGTACCAACTTCACCCCTCATGATCTTATTTCAAACTCCTCTACCTTTTCTTACTTTTTCTTCCGAGTGGTTATTTAAAACTTCCTTTCAATAACAGCACGCAGTTATCTTAGAGGTAACGTGTAACGGACTTAAAATATTTTTTCTTAATCCTTGTTATTAAAAAATATATTCCCTTTCTCTCCTGTTCCGTCAAGATGCGGCAGACGGTTGAAAGACGGGCTTTGCTGTCATGGAGATGTGACGTCATTTTCTTCGTTTTCCTATGAAAGCGAAACAGAAACTAAATCAACTGGGAGAGTGGTTCCACCCACCCCTCCACCAGCGTTATTGCGCTGCATTTAATGTGGACTGCTTTTTATTTTTATATGTAACTTCAACAAATTGTTCTCTGTTCAAATTATTATGATGAGTGGATAATAAAGCTATCTCTAAGGTTCCACGTAAATGTATAACCGTTACCGTTACCTTGTTGTTACATCTGCAGTGGTTTTTTTTTCCAACACTGTAAATCATAGTTTCCCAAACTTTTTCGTCTCATAGACCCCTTGTCATGTTTTCAAGTTTGGGGTAGACCCTCTGCTTACTTAATATTGAATTTTTGCAAATTCATCAACTTTAAAACATACAAAACTCATGTTAATTTTAAACATTTATTAATTAAATTAAAATCACAATTAATTAATTTAATTTAAATCAATTTGTTACAAAAAATAACTCAGCAAAAAACAAATACCTACTTTTAATGGGATGGATGTACTTGATGCTGTAATAACAATTTTTGAACTTTTGGGATAAATTTCAAAGGTTTAGTCTTAAATCTCCTTGATTAGTAATATCTAATGTATTTTTTTTTTGTTAGGATATATTGGCAGCCGAGCTGAAACCTCTTTCTACTAGGTACGAGGACGGAAAAGGAATTAAAAATTTTCTCGCGATATTGTATAATATGGGATAAGTAAGAGGTATATATCTTTGAAACCAGAATTTCTGATATCCTTTTTTAAACTGTACTTTAAGTTTTTCGTTGGTACTTATTCCAATCAGTTCTTCTTGTAATACGACATCCGCCTCTTCAATGTCACCACATAGATTAAATAATCACTGTGATATTACCATAGTCAAAATGTCTTTATACCGAATTTCAAAAAAATCTGAATACAGGGCATTCAAATGCTGATTGTAGGTTAAAATGTCATCTTCCTGGCAGTTTGTCTGCAACAAATTGAGAAACTGGAAAAATTCACGTTGTCCAATATTTTGCTTCATTAGCTTAATTTTGGTGAGAAACGCTGAAATGATGGACTTGGTTTTAATCAAATTTAAGCTATCACCTTGTAACTGCAAGCTAACATCATTAAATTTACTAAACAAATCTGTTAAGTAGGCAATGTCTGTTTTTCACTTGATTAAATTTTCTCTTAAAATTGTATCTTTAGAATCTAAAAACTCTAAAACAGTCTCAAAAAGTGCCAAAAATCTTATCAAACAGGAGACTTTCGACAGCCAGCGGACTTCCGGGTGAAGGAGTAATTGATGAAAATGCTCGTCATTTTCTTCGCATTACTGAAATTTAAAATATCAGTTGCACAGATTTTTTGAATGCCTGTGTTAGCTTTAGCCCGCATTTTTATTTCCCATGTAAGTTCAAAGAAAAAGAGCACAACAACAAGGTGCAACCACTCTGTTATCTGTTTTGTCTACAAATTCAAGAGTCGAACCGATTGCGTTGTACATTTGTCTCTGTTTCTTTTCTCTTTAGAGGTTACTTTGATTTATCAGGTCGTCAATATATTTGATTTATTTAAAGAGAAGCACAAAGATATCTTTGAAATCTTAAAATATTACTATTAAAAATACAAAATAATTAAAAATTGAAACCATAATTACCTGTGGCTATTTCAAGAGAGTAAATTGTAAAAGATGGAACTGTGTACTTATTTCATTTGGCCAATTTCTTTGAAAATGAGTCTTTTGATGTTTGAAATCAAATTGAATTATATATATATATTTTAAAGTAACCCTCAGGAGTAAAATGAAATATCTACTGTGTGGGTCTCTACTTCCAAACCCCCCGTCCCTTTTAGTTAGTTATATGACACAAGACATCCTATGGACGTTAGGAATGTCCGTTGTAACCCCACTCTAGGAATGGGAGAAAGTTGGAAAAAAAGTGTAAACACGAAAACCAGAAATGTTTTAATGTCCATGTAAATAAAAAAAATCCAGATGATGCTGTTGTGGACCCCTGTTTACCCTTCATGGACCCCCAATTTTATTTTTCGCTGGCGTAGACGCCCTTGTAAGTCGTCATCGACCCCTAGGGGTCCATATAGACCACTTTGGGAATCACTGCTGTAAATAGTTAAAAAAAAAAGTGTTTAAGACCCAGTACTAGACAATTTTGACTTTTCCCGCTAACAGTTCTATCAAATTGAATAAGAGCTGCCAAAAGATTAAACTGTGAGAATGTCATCAACGAGTTTGCTATGAACTTTCAAGAAACAACATTGGAATTGGTATCAAATATTATTTTAATTAAGTTAGATTAATTTTATGTCAAATCGAGTTTGAGTTTTATAAATGAGCGAAGTTATGTCTTTTTTGTTGTATAATCTGTTTGAAGCAATCTCGGTACTAATAGAAAAACAAGTAACATAAAAAATAAAAAAAAATTTAAGACAATTCCTACTTGGGTTAAAAAAGAAAAATGTTATTTTTGTTAATTAATTTTAATTATTGAACTAATATGTGAAAAAACTGTACGAACATCAAGTGTCATCCACTACAAGGTTAAAAAAATATATTTGAAGACAAGAAAAATTTCTTTAGAAAAACTTATTGGCACCATCTGTTGGTGCTAATTCTAAGTTCGTGAGAAATAACGCAGAATAAATTTAGAATTAAAAAACTAAAATTTAATTAATGAATTAATATTTGAAAAAATAACTGTATTAACATCAAGTGTCATCCACTATAAGCTTTGAAAAATGTATTTGAATTTTAGTGGATGAATAAAAAGTATTTTACTAAAGATTGAAAATTTGAACAAGATATATAGGGAGAGAGTGAACTAATAGTAGGAATTGAAAAAATATTTATAATTTGTAAGCCCACCAATTTTGTTTTAATACAAAAATTTCTACATAACTTTAACTTAAGACGAATGAGGAGGAAAAAATCCATTTCTCTTTTTATACGTCTTATTTTGATTAGACATGATCGCCTAAACTCTAAGAATAATATTTTGCTTTACTTTTATTTTCATAACTACGACATTGGAGACGAGGAATGTAATACTATTTGCAGTTGTGAAAATTTTCTCAGTGGAGAATTTTTTCCGCTTTGTGAAGATCAAGATATCGAGCTCACAATATCAAACACTATGATTAAGATACGTGAATGAATAAGAAAAGTAAGAACGATACATGACGAGGAAATATTGCTCATACAATGGCTTGGCCAAAATACAAACCCAACAATTAATTATTGAATTCATTTTCAAATCCACTGTAACAGTGGCACTACAGGAGGCAGGCCCACTTTTCCGCTTAGGCACGCTAGGCATATGTGTAGGGCGCAATAGATTTTGGGGAGAATAAAATTGGAGGGTGAAAAAAAAGAGAGAGAAAAATTATATATACAGAGAACGTACAACCACATAGTATTTATTAAAAAACCAATTATTCTCTTTCATTTTTATATCTAAATTATCAAATCTACTTTTCGCTATCGGCCAAGTTATTATGCAAATCGCTTGGCTTTTCTTCCCCCAATCATATTTTGTTTCATATTGTTATCACATTGTTCTCAAAACTCGAAATAAAATCTTTATCACAACATTTCTCAAACTATGGGGTGCCACCCCCTAGGAGGGCGTGATAACCCTAGTTGGGGCGGGGGTGGCGAAAACATCATGAAAAATCGAAAACAAAAGACTTAAAATAATTATCAATTTAATAAAGTAATTTAAAATATAAAACAAGAGAGTTTAGGGAAAATCCCTCCCGAACCAAAACTGGCAAGGTAAAAGCTGAAGGAGGGAGTGCTCTGGCAATAGTGGGAGGGGCGCAACAATCTGAAGTGCCTAGGGCGCCATGGAGGTTAAAAACGACCCTGACAGGAGGCTAGTTCAAATCTTGCTCAAGAGATTACAAAAAGAATTTCACCAACAGAGCACAATGACGGTAACTACGATATTTTTGGTAATAGAAGTAATATTGCAGTTTTACGCAAAGGTATGCGTTTGCTGTCAGATAGTGACAAGGAATAAAATCCTTTTAAGTGTAACTCATATTATTTTACCCAATTTTTATATTCATAAATAAGTGTTACATGTTTTTCCCTTTCTTTTCCCCTTTCCAAATGATAATTTACTTTACATGATACATGTGCAATCCTCACAAAATAAAAAATTTAAGATTTTAATATGAAAACTGAAGATTTATGTATACATATATACGTAATATTCTTCTTACTTAGAGCCAATCTGCTATTCTTCTATAGATCCAATGTATTTTTTTCATGTATTCTTTGGCAACATATCTGTCTTGCAAAAACAGAATTAAATATTAACAGGATTGTATAGATTAATATTTGAACTATATAAATAGCCAGAATTTATTATTAAAGTATTACTCAATTATTTGAAACCAGTTTTACTTATTTATTATTATTATTATTATTTTAAAAAACTCCCGCCTGATATCTTGTTGTTGATAGTAAGACCCTGCTTGTGTATGGGAAAAAACGCTGCAAATTATTTCTGAACACACTATTATTTTGTGATACAATACCTCTGTAGTCAGTAACTGTAATTACATTCTCGAAATTATTAATAAACTTATTGCTTATACTAAAAATAAAACTCCTCATAGGTCAATCAATTGTAAAAGTTCCATTTTGTTATGTTCTATGTAAACAAAACATGAAAAAATAACGTGATCTACAATTATATAGTATAAATAGCGTGACCTACAATTTTTTTATGTATTTCAAAAGTATGTATATATATAACACTTCATTATTAATCAAACCCCCATAAAATGGCATGAAAATTTGAGTTTATCTTCTTAACTTAACTTAACTTAGTGGCGATACGGCCCATGAGGGCCATGGCCTACTGAGTCCATATCAGTGTACGTAACCTTGGGCTCTGAGGTGTATGAGATGTTCCTATCAGGTGGTCAGTCTGACGCGAAACCCCAGTGTTTAGTTTCCAAGCAAGCTTGGTACTCATTCATCGACCCACTGAAGGGCTGAAAGGCTGAGTCAACCTTGCCCAGCCCGGGACCTGTGATGTGGAAGCGCGATGCACTAACACTCAGCCATTGGACTTAATTTATATTTTTAAACCTTATTAATCATATTATAGATAGGGTCATTGTTTGATATACTGAAAATAATCTCTTATGAAGATACCATTATCAGATTTGGAGGTACCCTAGGGTTTATGATCCTGAGGAAAGGTTAAAATATATTACAGCTTTGTACTTTCTTAACTATATCCCTCAAAATATAAGATTTATTAATCAAGCAGTGCAAATAATGCAAGGATCTTTAACCCCTTGACTGGTTTGCCCGCACACCGTACGGGCTACCGAAAGATGGTTACAACCGGATAGTCCGTAAGCTGTACCGACACTGATATATTCAGGTAGTATCAGCGGTAAGTGCAAATTCCTTAATCGAGAGATTCTCTTTTATTTTCGGCATCACAGAAAACTGTTTAATTTATCGAATGATCTTTTCTACCGTTTTCTGCTTGACACTAAAGTCCATCCACTATCCAGTCCCTTTGATAATTTGAGTCGCGATCAGGTAGATGAAATCGACACCTGAGCTAGCACCCTTTTTCTTTGCGCTTCCTCTTCGCCAAAATGGGTGTTCCAGGAATTAGTTTTAAAAAATGTCTTTTTCCAGTGACATATTAAGACTTCTGGAGGATCTAGGCTCCTATGCAAAAAGTGGGCCCATGTGCGATCCTTTTAACCTCCTTTTAACTGGTTTACCCGTATACCGTACGGGCCACCAAAGCTGACCACAAATAGTTTGCCCGTACGTTATAAACAGACACTGATATTTTTTCTTTCTATCTTTAATTTTTACATATTTTTAATTATTTTAGTGAAATTATTAGTGCTAGTGTTTTTAAGAAACGTAGTTTGTCCAATGTACTGAAATACTTCTCATCCGAGATTTTCTTTGTGGTATAGGTGGGTATTTTTCATTGAAGGCAGGAATTAAAATTCTTGAAAATATCCGGTAAAGAACGGGGATTGGCAAGTCAATGTGCTTTTTGTTGCTTGAGAAGAAATAAAAATGGAAAGATAACAATAGTAAAAAAAATCTCGTTCTATTTCACTCCCTATTGCAGTGTAAGACTGTAGTATTATACCATGCTTCAAATTGTGTGTGCATATACAATTTGAAGCATGGTGTAATGCTGCATGTGTGCATATATACATATGAACACAATCGCAAAATCCTTAACCTTTTGAAAAAGAGGCACGAACATGAAATTTTTCGAAAGTATGAAATAAGTTTGTGACATCTCTCGCGTTCTTCTTCTAACATAACTCCTACGTTCTTTGACGGCCACGATTAATGGCAAAACTTTTCCAACCCAATACCAAGAAGAGAAACAAAGCGAAAATGCAAATAAGATATACTTTAAAAGGATAGAGGGTTTAGTGAGAAGCGACGGCAATCTTAGAGATAACTTAGAGCAGAACAGTTCGGAACAAGTGTTAGACGGCCTACTCACAAGGAAGAAGGATACGCCCATCTTCGTTAATAATGTTAATTATAAGAAAGAGTAATAGTGCCTGAGTATACTTATCTACAAGTAGCAGAATAGGAGAATCTTCAACCAAGGTAGGAGGGTTACTTTATAAAAGGTAATATTTTGTATAGAAAGTTAGATTAGGCAGATAACTAACTATCATTAGGATAAGTGATCTAGTAGTGCGATCTGACTTAAATATTCAGTTTAATTTGTGGCTTATTCTCACTTAAAGAAAGTTGTTCATTAGATTTAAATAATTTAAGTTATTCTTAATAAAAGTTGTATTAAGAATTATAAAATGTCTCATCCTTTTGATAATCCCACACCTCTAGCTTAAGCGAATCCAACAAGACATAGCTATCGCAGGATGGCTATGTCACAAGTTCTTTTAAGATACATGAAATATTCTTCATAGCATACAGAGTGTACTTATAAAAAGCCAACACTTAGGGGTTTTGTGTTCCACAATTATAAAATAAAAAATAGTTTGAAAGCTATAAAATTGAAAATTAAAATAAAATTCTCCCATTTTCGCATTCTACTAAGCATTTTGGGCCAAAAAATTGACCGCTTAAGGGGTTAAATTCCCGCCCATGTACAGAAAAAATATTGCATAAAGTTGCGATATATAAATCCATTAAATCGTCCACTTCTTATATTTAAAAGGAATCTACCCCTCATAAAACACTGGACAATGATTTTTCTCCTTATTTCTTCGTATATGTCAAGATCGTGAACTGATCTTATGGTTCAGTTGATAGCTGGTAGTCTGCCTACCTTTGCACGCGTCCTTCTGCTTTTAAACTGCACTCAGGCATATTAAATTACCCTTTCGCTTTGCTTTCACGGTGAAGAACACTCTTTTGTCGGATACTAAGAATTACCATTTATGATTTCATTTCAGTTTCCACCCTTTCCGAAGCATCTGTCTTGGTACATTTCGACCAGGTAGGCTGTCTTGTCAAATAATCGGACAATTCGAGAAAAAAGGATATTCTTTGTGGTAAGTGGATTGGATATCTTTGTTCGGTGGATTTATCGTAAGTAAATTAAAATTTCCTCTTTTTTTATCTTAAATTTATTTAAAAGGGCCTTTTCAATTGAAAATGAACAACGATCATGATAAGTTCATATTTTTAGTTTTTCTTATCTTACTTTTAATAATCGTTTTCTTCTAAAACTCCACAAAAGAATAGGAGAAAAACAAATAATATGCAACAAATAAACAAGTAATGAGTAACAATTAATAATAAGTAACAAATAAACAAATCATTAAAATAACTGAAGAAAACTCATAAAATAAAATACTTAAATGTTCTCACAATAGAAGTTATCAACCTGGTTAAATTTTGGATAACATATATTTTTTCCGATTCCAAATAAAATTTATAATAAAATTTTAGAAGTGATACTTATAAAAAATTGTGTTCGAATTTCATGTAAACGCATCCCAAATTGCTTTTTATTAAAATGAACGACAAAACAGAATTCGAATTTTGAAGGAAAATCGTTCATACTTCTACATTTCACATTCATTGAATATTCTTTTTCTTATCAACAATTAATTTTGAAAATAAAGCTTCCAGATAAAACAAAGTTATGATTATCAAAGAACAAGATAAAATTATAGAATATTAAATAAAATTTCAAATTAATTAATCACTTTCATTTTTTTACATTGTATTTCATATATAAATAGGCCTGGAATATTGCGTTAATATTCCAACATGCTATTTGATTAAAATACAATGTAAAAAATGAATGAAATATAAAATGAAATATAAAATTTAAAGCTGTACATTCTATAGAAATATTGAAATTTGTTGAATAGGGAACAAGTAATAACTATAGATAAGTATAAATTGAAGAGTTTTTATTTATAGACATATCTTGATGGAGAAAACTGCAATTATAGTTAATTATTAAGAGATATCAGATTTTTTTAAAAATAATTTTTAATCTGAATACATAATTAACTAATTTTCAAAGTACTTCATTTATTGAGAGAGAACAGTTATTATTTTTATAAATTCTAACTATAAGGATTTTTAACGATTTAAGTGTAAGTATTTTTTCAATCTATCAAATATATAAAAAGTAATTTTTTTTATAATTATACATCTCATTTAAATCTATAAATAGAATTCTATACGTATGAAACTGAAAATTATAAACCGAAATATTAGACCAGTGTGATCGAAGGAATCACAGATTTACTCAGAATATATGATAAGAATCGCTGCAAGAATTTGTGTTTATACAAAAAAAAGTTCTAAGATTAAACATTTTATAGCATATTTCCTCTTTGATGTAATAATTCTCTCTTTTTCGTTATTCTATCTTGTATGTTTGCTTAAAATTTTAATTATTTAATTTTTTTTTCATATAGTAATTATAATTATTAATTCGCAGACGATCATTATCGTTATTTAATAATGCAATATTTTCTTCGATTGCACTACAAATTAATGGAATATCAAACTAGAATTTTACATATTTATAAAAATTCAAATTACTTGAAGGTTATTAGGTAAACACTATTTACCAACATTTTCATTTTCTGTTTCGTATTCTTTTTAACTCAGGCTTCTTCGAATGGCTAGAAACATTAAATAAAATTTGAGTTGCCATTAATAAATTGAAACAGTTCTAAAAAAGCTTAAAAAATATATGAAATATTTCTAATTATGATTTAACATATTATTTTAGAATGTGTTTTATTTATAAAACTTTTCACTGTTTTATTTTTATGTGAGTCTGGATATTTATTATTCAAAATTTGTTCTATTTTTAATTGAAACTTTTTTCTCGAATATATTCGACTCAATCGAACTTTTTATTTAAAAATGAAATTTTTAAAATTTAATTATTTTTTTTAGATTTTAAGATGATGTTGACTCAGTTTGTCGTATTAAATTTCATCTTTGTCACGATAAACGGGGAACTATATTCTGCTTTAGCGGGTATGGAAACCCTACTTGACACTCAAAAAATCCTCATAGAAACCTTAGATGGTTATATAGAAACAGCAGAAAGAAAACTCAAGAAAATTAAAAAGTAAGCAAAATAAAATAGATTTTAAATATATTTCTGGTACTTATTCTTGCATTGGTAATGCAGATATTGATGTATTCATTGATCCATAGATTGATTTTGTCTTAGAATTGATAATTAGTAAAATTTTGCTGGTGTTTTCTGTCTAAGTGTTTTTCAAATAGCAAGAGAGTGAGAGCACAAAATAGAATATTAAATATAATTTTGATATATCCTAAATATTTTTCTCATCTGCTACAGAAAGGAGTTAATAAAAAGATAATTATACCAGCAGGGACGTCTTAATACTTCTTGAGGCCCTGGCCCCTACACAAATGTAGGCCCCACCTATGACCCTTAAAAGTAGACAGTACACAGCATGCATTATCAAAAACTCGTATCAACACAATAACCCGAAATAAATGTGTATAACTTAACAATCGCACAAACCGGCTGGACCGACTGCCGCCTTTTGACTGAATAAGTAATGATGGTGTATGGTGATAGGCCTATACATGGACCATGGTCACCAAGTGTAGCCAGTTGACATATTGTTCAAATTTCCCAGTTTTTTGGAGAATACAAACAGAAATAAAATTTGACAATTGAAATTATTTGAATTGTGATCATATCAGGCAGAGTCGAGAATGAGACGCGGCCCCCACTGTGGCTGAGGCCCTGGGCCAGTTGGTTCATGCCTTAAGACATTCCTGATTACCAGTCGGGTAGATAAGAATCTTGCATTCCATACGGGTGAGTGAGTGTATGGGTTTACGGCGCAAGAGCCAATTCTGGCTAAGCTGCGCCAATAGCATCCACTACAGGGACTATCACCTGTTTAAAGACTTGAGATTCAAAATATACACTGCTGGTCATTAAAATGTCAAACTTGTTCAAACGTTCAATTCGCATAAAAAGAAGATGTTGGGATATGCGTAAATGATAAGCGCTATCTAAAGACGCAGGGAGGGGGGAGAAACGGGATTTCAAACTCTGCATTAAAGGAAAGTTACGCAACGAGTTTCTCTTTCAGAAATCGCATTCGAATGTTGGTTGTTTGTTAGAAGATCCTATTATACCTTGTTTGTATAAGAAAAAGAAACAGCTAACAGCAAGTGTCAGATTTCCATAGCAGCACGCATAGCCACGCAAAATATCAATGACTTCCTGTTACTTATTCCCTAGAGGATAGACAATTGCAGGGTCAGGCTTGCAGTTCATACAACCACATTATGAGCCGAGTTCGAAAACGGGCTTGTTTACAGCACGACAAAGCATCCACACGGGGAGTGTGATGACGTCTGGAGCAGCATGAACTTTTTGTATAGAGACTATTATTGTGGCTTCTATTGACACAGAAGCAAGAGACGCACGGCAGCAATGGTGCTCCCAACTACAAAACTGGGTACAGGAATTGCCCCTTCGTCGTATTTTCAGACGAGTCCTGGTTCGGGGTGCAGCATTATGATGGGGAGTATCTTTGTTAGGAAGCATCAAGGAGAATGTAAGCAGTCTGCTTCCAATTGATATCGTCAAACAGGCCCTTCACCTAGTGTAATGGTATGGGCAGCCTCTGGGTACGTGACAGAAACACGCTATTGAAAATCTGAACAGCCAGCTTTACATTTCTCTGATTTTAAGGCCAGGGGCTATGTACTACCTTCGAGGCCTCGGAGATGTTATCTTTCAGTAAAATAACGTAAGGTCGCATGTTGCTAGATATGTCCGACCTACCTTGACTCAGAAGGATTCCACTGTTACCCTAGCCAGCACGTTCTCCGGATCTCTCACCCAATGAAAACATCTGATCATGAGATACTAAGAGACTGAGGGGAGGCACCATTTTCCAGCCATTACGACCGAGGAAATCCTTTCATCCAAGTCCAGTTCAACTCGATGCTTAATGAGGTTGAGCCGTTACAATTGCCAGAAGGAGCAATAGTGTGTATTAATTTTTGTATACTTCCAGATTGCCTACAAATTTAATCATTGTTTTTTTCCAACTATGTTGTGTTCGTACAACAAGTAAATATTTATTGTTTGCTTTCCGTTTGTGGTGTTGCAATGTTAATTGCCGGCAGTGTATATACCGTAAAATCCGGCATATAACGCGCACCCATACTTTCAAGCTGCATTTTTAATTTTTAGGTATATTCGCCGTATAACACACACACCCTTTTTTACGAAGAAATCTGAAACATTAGTATACATTGCTGTTATGTTTTGAAGTCATTTATTCCAGGTATTATTCCAAATTTGAAAAAAATAGTGTACTTCTAGAACCACATCTCTTTTAGTTCATAAAGCAAGTCATTTTTTTTAAAATAAACAGTATTTCGATACAATTAGAAGAATTTTTTTTTATTTTCATCTCTTTTGTTATTTTTAAAGCTATCGTTTTTATACCCGGCGTATAACGCGCACCCTTAAATTTCCATCTTAATTTTGTGTTAAGTGCGCGTTATACGCCGGATTTTACGGTAATTGCAAATTGGAAATTGGCACAATGCAGTGAAAAGAGGACAGTCTATTCCTTTCTGAGGTATTTATTTATTCAGGGATTATTGAGAATTAGTTATTATTTTTGAGAACTTAAACACATTCAATCAGTTATTAGGTACCTATTGATACCTATTGATTATTGCCTCAAATATTTATCATAACATAATAATTTATTAGTCCATTTTTGTATTTAAAGTAGTTCCAATAAAATTCTTTCTAACCTGTATTGTACTTAACGCAAATTGTCTATAATTATTTTTCATATCTAATTAATCAGCTCCTACTCATTATTTTTTTTACCAAAAAAGAGACGTTGTTTAATTATCGTTTGCAAATTAAAGAGATATTATTATAAATATCGCAAATAAATTTCTGTGTATTAAAAGTGTAATTTATATAATAAAATATCGTCTGGAAAATCTGTATAATTGTTATGTAAACCAGTTTCAATTATTCTCTCTCATCGTGTGATTTTCATTTTGTATTCAATTAAATCATATGAATACATTACAATAATTTCTTCTGCTGAAGTTTTTTATGACGCACTCTGTATGTGATCTTAATATTTTAAACAAAACAATGTGAAGCAATTAATGAATTTTCGGAAAACTGATTTAATTTGATTAGAATTTCAGATACTTGAAATACCATGCATCTTGTTTTCCATTTAAATTCAAAAGTATACAGGGTTTTATACTTGTTTTGGGATAATTGTATTTTTGTGAAGTTTATCAGACGGAAATTTAAATCCTCAAAAATTGACTCATCACTTTTCCACCATACACTAATGGACTAAATTCATGATGGTCACATGATAATGGCAAACACGTGTTTCCCATTGATTAAAAATTGACATACTAGTTGTTCAACTTATAAAGTTGAGATAACATTCAAAATTTGATATGATTTGGTAAAGAGTTCACGTGTTAAAATTCTTCAAACAGTTTTCAAAATTAAAAAAAAAAACTTGCATTATACGAATACTTTTAAATTCAGTGTATTTTGTTTAACTATATGCATTATTATATCGTTGACAAATACGCACTTTCTAAAAGAAAGTTTCTGCTAAAAGCAAAAGTTGGCAACAGTGAAACACATGAACTAACTGGCTGGAAACGCGTGATTATATTTACTATATAATTATGACGTCGCATTAATTTGTGAACTGATTGGCCGAAAACACGTGGCTCAGTTATCATGTGACTAAATGACGTCACATGAATTTAGTCCATTGCATCTTATATTTTATTTTAATAACGAATCTGTTACGTGTATAAAAGTTTGTTAAAAGTATATCTGAAAATAAGGCTTGTTTTTTTTTTCAAAAAATTCTGAAAATACCGCACACACAAAGTTTAAATATAAACTTTTAATTCCTTTTTTTTTCTTCCTTTGTTCTAAAGACTAAAAGATGACTTGACTCATCTTCAAAATGCTTCAAGTGGTAATTTTCAGGATTTCGTATCGAATCCCATCAACGCTTTTGTGCTGATTAAGAAACTAACGGTGGACTGGGAAGATGCAAAGATTATCATGAACTGTGTGCCAACGAACGGTGAGAAAAAAATTAGCTTTTATTTTGATACATAATAAAATATCAAAATTTCTCCCGAAAAAGTAAAGATTGTAGCAGAGAAGAGATGTTAAGTGTCAGGACATAAACATTAAATTTTTCGTGTTCTTTTATTTATGTTTATTATAATGTATTATTCAAAATAAACTTACGTTTCTATGAATATTGATTTTTTTTGCGGCCCACCTAAAGTTAAACTTCGTTTGTTGGGCCCAAGTTAGCCTTTGAGTTTGACACCCTTGTCGTAAAATATGTTTTACAGCAGGTATTCCAATTGGGCAAGAGGAAAAATAATCCTTCTCTTTCTATACCTGTAAAGCGGGCATCTCTGTAGGTGCTTCGTTTTGGCAGGAAAACAATCAAACATCTATATATCTGCAAAATAGGCTTCACTGCAAGCGTTTTAATTTGATAGGAAAACAGTGGTTGCGATTTTGATTTGATATGATTTTAATTTACGTCCCCTCTGAAGCAATACGATAGGTATTGGCGACGGACCTTATAATGTAGATAAGGACAAATCTTTCAGATAGTTTGATTTGATTGATTGAGAGAGAGAACTGTAAAATTTGTTTCACTTCAAGAGCTTCAATTTGGTAGAAAAACAAATCATTCGTCTCCTTTCTATACTCATACTGTAGATATTCAAACGGGAAGGTAAACAAAGCATACAAATTTCAATTTATTTCAGCATTTTGAATCTTTTTAATTTAAAATCAAAAGCCTCTGTACAGAGGTCTGAGCTTAATGCAGGCAAAATATTAATACAATAGAAGCATTTTTTAACAAAGGAGAAAATTTGGAAAAAAGGTTATTCTAAGTTAATATTTTGCCAAAATATTGTATTTAAATAATTTTTTTTGTCATAATGGCCTTATATAAAACAATTTTATATATGTATTCTAATTTAAGTGACACTAAATATCATAAATATTACCCATTAACACGCTTTTGCAAAATCACGGTTCCGAACGTAGTCGGATACCTTAACAGTTCATAAATGAAATATATCTATTTGAAAGTTATTAAAAAAAAATAATTAAACAATTGTAAATGAATTTATTGATTTTTAATTTAAGTTCATCCTTAAATAATAGTTTCTTTTTCGAGACCCATTAACCAGAGCATTTTCCAGAAAATACCAGAATCTTCTAATAGGGAATTTCTTGATTTTCTCTCAAATGAGAGTTCATTTTATTATTTTTATTTATTTTTTTATTGACATTTTATCATGAGCTCCTTAGCTCGTATTGTAGACCTTTAAAATTCAACTTGTTTTCTTGAGAGCCCCTTAAAACTTCTATAGACTCCGGAAGGGAAAAGAAAAACTGCCTCAATACGGTTGTATTTTGTGGAATTAGTTCTCGAATTTGCAATCTTTAAAACTTAAATCTTATACCACGATTTTCTCTTCAATTATCATATAACATGATATAAGAAAAAGTGAACTGATAAGTGTGTACTGTAATTTATTAGAAGTTTCCTAAATAGTTTTGCCATTGAAACTTCATATCTCTCTTATTTAAGCTACATACCTATATTTATTCTTGAAATACACATGGTTTATTTTTAGAAGTGGCTTCAAGCTACATCATTTTTCCTGATCAAGAAGATCTAAGCGGCGCTGCCAAAGCATTATTGAGAGTTCAGCAGACTTATGGTCTCGAAACAGGTGCTCTTTCAGAAGGAAGGATTATTGGTGCAGCCGATGGAATATCACTGTCAGGTAATTGCAGCTTTTCTTTCACATACCTCTACATTCAAATGCTGAAAAACTCGTTTTTATTTCAATATAATATTTGATGATGGTCACTTTTTTCTGTATAAGCAGCAGATGATTGTTTCGAAATGGGACGTCAAGCATTCCACGCAGGTTTCTACGACAGCGCCATCTCGTGGCTTGAACTGACGCAACAGAAACAATACGAGAGTGGTTCGTACATTAAAAATAGTTCGGAAATCAGCAGATATTTGACTATGTCGAATTTCAGGTACGATCACTTATTTTCTAGCCATAGATCTCTTAAAGGGACTTCCAAGCACGATTCCCTTAATTAACCTCCGGGATTACTTCATGATATTGCTCGATACGTGAAGGAACTGTGATGTACGCAGAGACATTACTATTTTTACGGAACTGCAGTGAATAGCTAGAAGAGTATTTGAGAAGGGTTACCTAAGAATGTTACAAAATGTCGTTGCAAGTTAGAGGAAGGATGAGAGAAGGGAATAAGGATGAGAGGAAATTTTGATATAATTGATCAGGACGGTGGGCTTGGCTATGTCTAGCCAATCCGAATGCAGCAAAAAAGTCTGAGATTTAGAGTGATATTTGTGATAAAAATGTATATTTATAAAAGAACGTAAATTTCTGAATCAGTTCATAGAAAATTGCATCAAAATTATCAAAGGTATTAGTTGGTTCGTAGGATCTTCTTCAAGCATTTATTGGGCATGATACCACTTTAATAAAACTCGTGTGTGTGATCGTGACTAAATATCAAAATAATCCTCCTCTCTGCTTCTAATTGGCAATTTGTCACATGATGGCATTAAAAATTCTCTTTAGCTTTTGAAAGAATATTTTCACTAAAATGCGAGGTTAAAACGTTTTAAATAACATAGAGTTATTATTTAGTGTGTGGTATTTATAACTTAGCCCAACTAATTACCAGAATGATCCCTAGATCGAATCATGAAATTTGCTATTTTAATAAAAGGTTTGACTGATTTTTCTTTTCCGAAATATCAAACAAGGTGCATGAGCAATTTCATTTATTTCAGAACTAAAATAAAAAACCATAAAAATGCTTACAAGTCTTATTTTAAAAAAAGTAGTTCTAAGATATATTCATTTGAAAAGTCTTATTACAAAACATTCGAATTCAGAATCTTATCATCATATTTACATTGGAAAAATTAGTAACTGGTTCGAGTTTCCTATGGCACCAGCAACCACGTTTTAAACCAGTTGCGCATCTCATATGCGCATTAGTGAGTACTCTTGTCCCGTTGGGGTTGCATTTCTCTTACCTCTTACCGGACAACATTTCTGCCAAGTTTCGTGATAGTAGCTAGATTTTTTTCTGGGTTCATACATTTTCTTGCTACAGAACGCACATTGTTTAAAATTTTGAAGTAGCAAGTATCAGGCAATCCTATTGTTGCATTGGAATTTTCTAGTTAATTTGTGAACTAATTTTAAAAAAAGTTTAAAAATTACTTAAGAATGGCAATTGTACTTCATTTCCTCAATATCTGTCTTTTATGTTCCAATTCTAGATAGAAATATTTATCCACTCAGTAAAATATTCCCTAATGCTACATTTGGAGTAAATTTATATAAACTGATATAAACTAACTTTCAGAAGAAACAAATTCCATAGGGAAAAATCGAAATTATTCTTAAACTACGAGTAGTGTTTTGATGTCTGTAAAGATGATATTTATAAAATGTTTTTTATTTTTAGAAAGAACGAAGCGAGTTTATGCTTCTTGCAAGCAGTCTTCTTCAGCTAGGTAAGAGTGTGAAATTATACGAATTAATCTTTCTGTAAAATGTAAAGATTTTGTGAATAGTAGTAATATTTAAATAGAGAAACAATATAATCTATAATCTCATCGCATAAGTTTTGCGTTTTATTCTGTGCTGTTTCTTCTTTTCTGTATTCATATACTAAAAAAAGAGTCGAAAGCAATTATAATGTATAAAAATTTTATTATTTAGATAATTTCTTGACTAGCTCTATTCATATATCATCAATGATTTGCAGTATCGCGGAGGCTGTATAATATAATGATTATTTACATTCTTTCTAAACAAAAATAACAATTGGCTAAAATCACGTGATATCATTAGTCACGTGATAACTTCAATCACATGTTTTAAGTCAATCAGTTCATAATTTCTTGAAGCATCCGAGTCATATGATAAATGCAATCACACGTTTCCAGCTAATCAGTTCATGCGTTTCGCTGTTGCCAACTTTAGCTTTTTACAGAAACTTTCTTTTTAAAAAAAATACTTATTTGTCAACAATAATAACGCCCATAGGTAATCAAAAAATACATTTCATTTAAAAATACACGTGCAGTGCAAGAAAATTTTAAATTTTGAAAAACTCTTTCTGTGAAGAATTTTAATGTTTGAACTTCTTAACATTCGAAGTTTTATATAAATTTCACAAATAGAACAAGTCTAATGCTAGTTTTGAATTCAATGGAGAACATGTGGTTGCATTTATCATGTGACCATCATGAATTTGGCCCATTGTATCCGATATATCAATAAAATGAATCATAAACTTTATTTTGTGTTTTAAGTAAACAATTACCGCTAAAGAGACCAAATATCGAATGAGTTTAATTTATGTATTTACTGATTGCGTACAGAAATGAAGGAAGTTTCAAGGTATGCAACAGAATTGTTTTTTGTCCCAATAAATATTGCTTTTTTTCTTCATTTTAAGTGCATTAAGGGATTAAAGAGGGTATAAAAATTTTTACATGTCCTATCCCTTTGGCTTATTTTATATATATTCTCGCAACAGGTTTCATGTCAGTTACTAAGTCAGAGAACCCTATCAGTGGACTCATCGAAAAGGTAGTGCCTAAAAATGCCTTCGTGGGTCAGACAAGCATAATTGACGAAGCTACTTATAGGAAATTATGCCAGTCCAGTATGCAGGCAGTATCAGCGGTAAGTACAAATTCCTTAATCGAGAGATTCTCCTTTATTTTCGTCATCACAGAAAACTGTTTAATTTATCGAATGGTCTTTTCTACCGTTTTCTGCCTGACACAAAAGTCCATCCACTATCCCAGGAATGACGAACCATTATGGATCAACGTGCCATTTTTTACCTATACAAATATTAAATGAGGTATAGACGTGCCGTAAAATAATTTTGATTTGTGATTATTGGGGAAATATAATAAAACTAAATAATAATAACTTAATACTCTTTATTAACTACGGAAAAATGCATTTCGTACTGTTTTAGTTATACGTGTAATTCAAATTAAAGTAACATTAGTGTGACTTCTGTTGTTGCAGATTAGATGACAAATAACTGATATTATGATTGTAAGACGTTACCTTTAGCAGAAGGCATGCTGAATTGGAGTCATCTTCCAAACGCGGTTTCAAAACGATTCTTATATGTTATTCATCTCTGAAAATAATAACTCGCAGGCAAAGGTAGATGAAAATATAGTTAAAATAGCATGAGTCAGCTTCTTTAACCAGTTAAATACATCTGAAATCGAATTCCATGTTTGAAAAATTTCGTTACAGGTATTTTTACTTATATTGTTTGTCACAATCTTTCTGTTTCAATCAATTCCAACTTTTTCCTTGATTCAATAAATTTTTGAATCCCTATTGAACTATACTGGAAATGAATCACAGTAGCATTGCAAATTCTTTAATTTTCAACCAATCGAATTGGACAAATTCAGTTTATCAAATGAAGTCACATCAGGGTACATAAAAAAAACTGAGCGTTTCTGGTAATTTTTTGAATTGAGAAAATCTTGCTGAAAATGTAAACCGTTTTGATTGGTGGCGTACCCAAAATATTGTATCGCGGGCCATCAATGGCACACGTGTCGTTGGTTCGCCATCCCTGCACTATCCAGTCCCTTCGATAATTTGAGTCGCGATTAGGTAGACGAAATCGACACCTGAGCTAGCACCCTTTTCTTTAGGCTTCCTCTTTGCCAAAATGGATGTTTGAGGAATTAGTTTTTAAAAATGTCTAATACCAGTGACATCCTAAGACTTCTCGAGGTTCTAGGCTCCTATTCAAAAGTGGATATCACCTGCGATCCTTTTATCCCTTTTAACTGGTTTGCCCGTACACCGTACGGTCTACCGAAAGCTAGCCACGACCGGTTTGTTCGTACGATGTACGAACACTGATATTTTCTTCTTTCTGTCTTTGATTTTCGCATATTTTTACCCCAATCCTCAGGGTGTGGTGCTAGTGTTTTAAGAATGTTGTCCATGGTACTGAAATACTTCTTATCCAGGGTTTTCTTTATGGTGGCCGGAATTTTTCATTGAAGGCAAGAATTTAGATTCTTGAAAACATTCGATAAAGAATAGAGATTGGCAAGGCAATGTGCAATTTGTTGCTGGAGAAGAAATGAAAATGGAAAGATAATCCAGAAAACGGATATTTTGTCTGTCCCATTTTAATGTAAGACTAAGTATTACTCCATGCTTCAACACTTATATGCTTGTTGATAAAATAACCTTAAAATATGTGAAAAAAGTAACTGACAAAAATGTTAACAAACGTTTATAAATGTTTAGTTTTTCACTTTTTTTCACCAAGCATAATTTTTTTTGATTTTGGTACTTTTAAAAAACTATTTTTCCTTGATTCCAACTTTTGCATAGCTTCTGGGGATATCTGTGCATATAATTGAACTATCTTTTTTAGTCGAAGTAGTACATAATTTTTTTTAAAAGTAGTTTTTCTGTATTGTGATGGGTGACGCGTCTTTTTTCTTTAACACTTGACATACTTTAGGGGCAAGATTAATGACAACAACTCTTTTGCAACCAAAAGGTAAGAATTGAAACATTGAAGCTAAAATACAAATTACATAGCTTTTTAAATAACAAGTTTCAGTAAGTGAGGGTGGGAATTTGGGGAATGTTTTGTTAGAGATTGATACAATCGTGAAGGGACAGCCAACAGAGGGTTATCTCAAGGAGAATGCGAGCCAATAGGTCAAGGTGCATACCATTGTTTCGTAAAAGCCCTTCACATTATCCGAACTACGATTGGATTAAGGTAGGATTGACTATTTAATATTAGGACTTGCGTTATTATTGGGGGGTGAGATTAGAGCGGATTAGATATTGATAGTGGTCGAGTTACTTCTTTCGTTATTACTTGTATTGTGTTTGTTCTACGTAGATTAAATATATAATTATTATCTAATCTGTTAAAGGTTTAAGTTTAAATTCTTAATAGGAACTTGTATTAAGAATATAGACATGTCTGTTCCTTTTGTAAATCCTACACCTCTAGCTCACGCGGATAATCAAAGAGAAGGTCACCCTAGGGGGGCCACTTTCACAGTATGAAAAAAATAAAAAATTTCAAAATTGCAAAATTTTATAATTCTTTTTAGAGAAAGCATCTTAATATTTTACTAAAAAAAATAGATTCACTATATGTGTATGGTTTTATATATGTGCAAAAAAATATTTTACATATTTAAGAGATACTTTTTTAAAAAAAATGGTACCTAAACATAAACATGTATTAGGAGATCTCAAAAATTATGTCCAACTTAAATTAAACAGAAAAAAAAATTTAACTAAAAAATTATTTTTGTATTTCTACAGAATGATTAAAATATCTTTATAAAGATCACAAAAAAATCTTAAGTTCTATTGGAAATTTTCAAAGATATATTTCCGATAAACACACACAAAGAGTCTCTATTTTTGGCATTTTACTCTTTCGAGCATGTCCTGGTACTCTTAAGGTATCTAACTGTGTTCGGAACCATGATTTTAAAAAAGCGCATAAATGGATAATTTTCATGATATTTAGTGTCACTTAGATTAGAATACATGTATAAAATTGTTTTAAGGACATTTTGGCAAAAAATTATTTAAATGCAATATTTTGGCAAAATTTAACTTAGAATAACCTTTTAAAATGTTCTCCTTTTTTTGTGAAAAATGCTTCTATTATATAATATGTACTGTATATATAGTTACACCTCTGTACAGAGGCTCCAGAAGTATGAGTTTTGAAAAATTCACATTATTTTTAGAGTTTAAATAATTATCGGCGTTTTTTTCTTAAAATTTCTCCCCTCTGTTGTCGTAAAAGATGTATAAATCCACTTTTAAGTTATATATTTCAAAAATTCTAGTTGAACCTCTGTACAGAGGTCTGAGCTATAGACAGGCAAAATATTATTATAATAGAAGCATTTTTCGAAGGAGAATATTTTGAAAATAAGTCATTCACATGTTCATTTTGTCAAATGCTGTACTTAAATAATAATTTTTATTGTAATACTATTTCTTAAAAAGCATTTATATACATTTTTCTAATCTAAGTGACACTAAACATCATACATATTATCCATTTATACGCTTTTGCAAAATCACGGTTTCGAACGTAGTCGGATACCTTAATGGCTAATAACTCGAGAATATTTGCTAACTATTTTATTACAGAATTCTAAAAGAGTTTTTTTTATCTTTCACGGATAATTACAATTCATAATATATAGTACTGGTGCTTATAACCATGATCGAAAATCTGATTTATTTATATATGAATATATTTATAATTTTTCATATAAAATTTTTTTTCTTATCTTAGTGAATATTATTCTTCCTTAGATTTACCGAATACATTTGACACCATTACTCATTCTAAGAACTAGTAAATAACTAGCAAAGCCTGTTAAAAAAAGAACGCCAGTCTTCACTCTTGACCCATTTAAAGGCGCTTCGCGAGCTATTCAAGGATTAAGCTGTCACATTCGTAATTAAAAAAGAATGTTTAGGAGGATGCTGTTCGTAATTAGATGCCATCCGACCATTTAGCGACGGGAAGTGATGATGTAATATGAGATCGGTTGCAACAATAAAAGAACGGAGTGAATGACTCTACACTAATGTATAAGCATCTCATAAATCATCACATTTATGAATTAAATTGCGCTTGGATATATCAATTCTCGTGTGATATTTAGGCCTCTTAGAAAACTTTTAAATACAGGGAAAAAATCGTTTAACACGAAACTGAGATGACTGAAATATTTTTTTCTTGTTGAAAGAATTTCGTGTTGAAGGATATTGCAAAAGAAAAGCAATATTCAACAAAATAGGTTTATTAGAGTGTATTTTAGTTACATAGATATGTACATATGCATGTATTATGTAAAAATCAATGAAACAAAAACATTAACAGGAACTTAATGAAATTTAATATAAAATTTTCAAGTTTTTTTGAAAAAGAAAACATTTATTAAGTTTTTGGAAAATAATCTGGCATTTTTCTTTGTATTGTCTTTTTTAGCATCAAATTGTCAGTAAATTGTTCGATGTCGTCCATTTTGTTATTCATTTCACTATTGGAATGTGCGTCTAAATAATTGCGCATACTTTTTATGATGTTCCTCATTTTGGAAGAAGTGGGAACAGGAACTTATTCCTTTCATTTCCGTCCTCGGAATCAGCATCAATGATAATTTTTAAACTGATCAAATTACAAAATATCTATGAGTGGCATAATTGGGGCTGTATGCACATTATCATCCTCTACTTGTGAAGCATTCACCCGGGGGTGATACCTTACTCCTAAGTTATCTTTGACCTAGGTGTGGGGGTGAATGGAAAACCCGGGGTTCCCAGTTTTAAAAATGTTTTTTAAGATTTACAAACACTAACATGATAATTTTATATTAAAACAGGGTCTGAGGTGAGAAAACACACAATACTTTTATTACCAAATAAGCGGATTTTAAACCACTATATTTAACTTTCCCGTCAAACCTCCTTTTTTAATAAAAGTTACTAAAAATACTAGAATTCCCTCCCTTTAAATTTCCCCTGTTTAACCGCAATCCCCTCGGACCTAAATATCTTTTATCTCGCGTTTTTTCCACCTTAGATCATTCTGTCACAGATAGCTTCACACTCAATGACGGCTTTCTTTTTCTTCCTTCAGAAAAACCAGACTGCATAATCCTTCCCAAAGGTCATACGCTTAAAACTTCTGCTATTTAAAAGGTTTCTAATTTGCATGTTCACTTTTCCCTTTCGGGTTTTGGGTTTGGAAAAATTTCCCGGCCCCAAAAGAACCAGAGGGTTTTAGTAAAAAACCGATGACCCCGTCCATACTGAAATAATTCTTCCGATGATACAGGACAGTTCAATAATACAGAAACTTTCTGAAACACTTTATTTTGGCAGCCGTTTAATATCCCTCCTTCTCCAAAAAGGGAAATCTTTTGTGTTGAAAAAATTTCAAAAAATGCAAGTGCTTTCGGTACTTTTATTTTTTCGTTTTAGCGATATTTCGTCTTGGTTTTTTGCGTTAAACGTGTTTTTTTCATTTGGAAAAATTTTTGTTTATTCACTTAGAAGTACATTTTAAAAATTTGGATTTAAAAATTTTTAAATTATTTGAAAATGTCAAAAAATTTCCTCTCAAATTCTTTTTTGTTTTAAAAAAATCAAAAAATTTTTATTTTAAAGTCTTAAATTTTTTAAAAAAAAAATTATTTTTAATTCCATATTTCCCCCGGTTTTAAAAAAATAAATGGTTTTTCTAAATTTTCCTTTTGTTAAACATGTTTTAAAAGTTTTAAGGAATTTTAAAAAAATTTTATTTGAAGCAATATTTTTGGCAAAAATTAAAGAAAATTTTTTTAAAAAATTTTTTATTAAAAATGTTTTAAAAAAAAAAAAAATTTTTTTTTGTCAAAATTTTTAAAGGAACTAATATTTTTAAAATTAATTTTTTAAACCCAAATTAAAAATTTTGGCTTTTTTTTAAAATTTTCCCCCCTTTTGAAAAAACGATAAAAATTTAAATTATATATTTAAAAAAATTCCAGTTGAGCCCCTTTTAAAGGCTGAGATTAAAGAAAAAAATTAAAAAAATTTTTAAAAAAATTTTAAAAAAGGGGCACTTGCATTTTTTTTAAAAATTTACTTAAAAAATTTTTTAAGAATAATTTTTAAAAAATTTTAATAAAATTTTTTTTTAAAATTATTAAATATATTTTTATCCTTTAAAAATGTTAAACTATGGGGGTTTAAAATTTTTAAAAAATTTATGTTTTAGAAATTAAATTTGGGAATTTAAAAGGTTAAAAATTTTTAAAAAAAAATTTTTTTTTGTCCAAATTTTTTAAAAAAAAATTGGGTTGAAGATTTCCAGCTTCATTTTATCAAAAAAAGGATACACAATTTGGTTAGAAAAGTGGGTAGATAACAAACTGTTAAAAAAATAGGTATTTGTTATTTATTTATCATACTTTTATTCATCCTAAAGTGTTTTGAGAAATAGCATATTTGATTTATTTATGTGCGTTTTTGAACACTGATAAAAAGCTCCAATTCTTCTGTTAACTTTTGTAGACTTATTCGTCAAATTTAAAATGTCATCTTCTGTCGCATCATCCCTTCTTGCGTCTTCAACCCGTGAAGGAAGAACAATTGTGGATCGAACCCAAGATCTCACTTTTCTACAATGTCATATCGGACAATGAAATCAACATCATGAAGTCCTTGGCTTTACCTGCTGTAAGTTGGTTGCGGTTTCTCATTATGTGCTATTAGATAACTCTCAGAGATAACTTTCTGTGACTATTATTCATTATTTATTATTCTTATGAATCTTTTTGGAAATAAAATAGAGATTCAGAGAAAAAAAATATATATTTGTAACAGCTAAACACTTTTTCAATACACAAATTTTCTTTTCTTTGTTAATAATTATAAATATATTACATATAAATTTTACTCAATTGTTGGTTTTAATTTTAGTTAAAAAGAGCAGAGGTAGCTGAATACAATGCAGGGTTTGGTCATCGAGTTTCAGATACAAGAATCACGAAAATGTAAGTAATTTTTGTTTTAGCAAAAAGACATCAATTCATAACTCAACGGATGGGTTTTATTTTCTCAGATGTCCTATTTTGTCAAGTACCTTAAAATCTGGCGTATAACGCGCACCCATACTTTCTAGCTGCATTTTTTAATTCTTAGGTATATTCGTCATATAACGCGCATCCCCTTTTTTACAAAGGAACCTGAAATGTACCTATGCAATGCTAATATATTGTGAATCCTTTACTCGAGGTATTATCCAAGGATTTTGAAAAAAAATAATGTACTTCTAGAACTAAAACCCTTTAAGTTCATTAGGTATGTCGTTTCTTTTAAATAAACAGTATTCTGATCTGTCTCATTTTATTTTTGAAGCGATTATTTTTGGCGTATAACGCACAACCGTAAGATTCGGTCTTATTTTTTATGTTAAAAGTGTACGTTATGCGCGCCGGATTTTACGATATTCATTTTAATCACAGTATAATTTTGGTTTTTAAGCTTTCAGAATTTATATTTTGAATAAACATATGGTAGAATCGCAAAATTGTTGAAACATTTAATATATACATCGACTAGAATGGCTCCCAGAGAGAGAGAGAGAGAGTTATAACTTTTTTTAAATTTCGAAACGGCTTTAAGATGAGAGCTTTTCCTTAAATAATTACTATGAACTATTATGAGAAAATATTGGATGTTAGCTGAAGTACCCGTTCTTTGCACGGTTAATTTTTTTGAAAAAAATGTATTCTCTCTCTCACTTGATATAATAGCTTAATTGTAAAGAGAGTAGAACCCGCTTACAAAGTAATTTTTAATGAGTCCTTAAGCCCTCTCAACGCTCCTTGAGGAACAATTTTCCCAAACCTCTTTTGGGATCTTTACTCCATGAAAGGAACATCCTTACCAAATTTCAAGTATGTAGGTCTAATTTTTCAAATACAGGAATATTTATCTGCAACGTCGATTCAGGTAAAAACAGGAACCTTCTTCATAGATGAGGGAAAGAGAACTGCCACACATATAACTCCCTTGATCGTATCGGGACTTGTTTCAGAGTTTTGTGGCACGTACATTGTACACTTTCTTTTATAATAAGTAAGGTGTCTACAAATTAGTTGGGCAAAAGGAATGATTTATTGCATGTAATTTATAGGGAAAAAAATAAGTACTCATTGTTGTAAGATAGAGAAATACTTCAAGTTTTACCATTACCAGAAATTCTCGATGTGGCTTCCTTTTGTTTCTCTGTAAATGTCCCATCAGTAAATCAGTTCTTGCCACAGATTTTTCGGCGTGTGTGTGTGTTTCCGTCGATAAAATTAATTGATCCTTGATTTTAGTTCAGGAATGGATGCAGGAAATGGAGAATTGTACACTTGATCCTTTATAAAACCCCATACATTGAAATCCAGGGATGAAAGATCTGGTGATTGTTGTGGCTATTGATAACAATTTCAAAATCAATCCAAACTGTATTGAGGTAAGGTATAACATCATTGTGTGTGAGTGAAAAAGGCACGACCTCCTGTTGGAAAATGTAACTTCCTGATATTTTTCCTTGGATGATTGGCACAAGTAAAGTCTGTAGCATGTCCATAGCATGCATGTAGACATAATTTCCGTAAAAGTCTTTTCAGCGAAGAAAAATGGGTCGAAAACATTCGCGGAACTCACTGCACAAAACGTGTTTACTTTGGTACTATCCCTTTCATGTTCTAGGATGGCATGAGGATTTTCCAACCCCATTCTTACAGAAATGACACTAAATATCATATATAACAAAACTGAAGATATATTACTACTATTCTGACTTTCAGCGGGTTAATTTCATTTAATATTTTAGAAGTTCTTAACTTACGACATTGCCCAGCTAATTTGTATAGACACCCTGTATAATGATATACTATATTATTATGAAAAAAATAGAATGCACGAATGATCAAATACGAGGTAGCAAGGCAACACTGTGATAGATTTAGCTTTAACGGGGGTGCACCACGAGGAGGACTGACAAAGAAGGGAAGGACTATTCTACAAACCACTTATAACCACATGACTTTTAATTCTGCAAAACTCTTAATTAAATTAGAATTTAAGAGGAGTTTTGCCTCCTATCTGTCAAATGAAGCTAAGGGAAAGGCCTGGGTGTGTCTTACTAGTTCAAAGCCGGTCATTCCAGACTTTTCTCGTCCTGTAGCTGGGGCATTATTTCGTCTTTTGACAGGGCACGACTGTTTGAATGCCCATCTTTTTAAAATTAAACTAAAGGACACTTCAACTTCTACTCTTTGTGACTATGTAGATTACATGGATAAAGACCATGTTGACTAATGCACTGCATTGTTGTCTTTTAATTATATTGTTCATAAGTATTAGGAAGCTAGATTGAGACTAATGGTCTGGTGGCCAAATAACTGGCATTTGAATAAATAAATAAATAATAAAAAATAACAGAGAATATAATTTGAATATTGGAATTTTAGTAAACTAATCTTAGTAACTGACATAAATTTAGCCTGCTAGATTAAAAATGCTTTGATTACCTAAATAACTTGGAATTATTGGTTTGTATAGATTCCCTGTTTATTTGTTACATTCTTTACAATAAACCCAAAATTGATCCAGTGCAAATTCACTTTTTAAAAAATTTTGAACGAAGCATCCGCAAATAAACAATTGCTTAGAATTTATTCCTCAGGTATGAGAAATTAGTAACTGATTGCTTTTTTTTGTTGTTGTTATTGATTCTTAGAGCTTGGTTGAGAGAGATGGACCATCCGGTTATTCCAAGGATGTACCGACGCATCGAAGCAATCACCGGTCTTTCGTCCAGTTCCGCAGAGCCCTTCCAGATGGCCAACTATGGTCTCGGGGGACACTTTCACTTACACATGGACGTTCTGGTATTAAAATATGCTTTCTTTACAACACAAATGTCTAATTCTAGGTTGACTTTCTTAATCCGAGAAAATGTGTTGAATCTTAGGAAGTTAAAAGTGACAGTTCTAACTTTAATTTTTAATTATAAATTATAACCTTTTTTTAAAAAAAAATTACCACAAGGTTTTGATGTATGTATTCAGTTTGCCAAACAAATAAAGAATGTTGAATAACTATTTTAATGACTGTATGTAATACTATATGCTCTCGGTGGATACAAATGGAACATTTATCTGTCTTTCATCATTAATACTATAGACAAGTTCTAAAAAGAAATTTTACACTAAATACTGTTGATAGTATGAAGTACTCTCGATATTAATGGTAGTTTGGCCAATGTATCAAAATAAAGTTGATGTTATTGACGAACTCGACATTATATCTAGCCATGCCATAAGTTCTGATACAGTTATAAAGAAGTCAAAATTAAAAACTTTATATAATCAGATTTAAAACTAAATCTTCTTAAACTCTTTCCTTTTATCTTTAAATTTAACATAGTACACTTTTATTCAAAATAATCACCTTTTGACTTAATACGCGTTTTAAGCCTCTTTAGACAATCATCTTTCGAGGCACGCACTACCTCCATGAGAATTTCCATCGCTATACTTTTCTTAAGGTATCTGACTACGTTCGGAACCATGATTTTGCAAAAGCGTATAAATGAATTTTTTATGATATTTATGTCATATAGATTGGAAAATGGATATAAAATTGTTTTAAAAATAGTATTAAAAAAAAATTATTTAAGTACAATATTTTAACAAAAAAAAGAACATAGAATGACCCATTTTCAAAAAAGTCCCTTTCGTGAAAAATGCTTCTATTATAATAATATTTTGCCTGTATATAGCTCGACCTCTGTCAGAGGCTCAACTAGAATTTTCGAAATATAGACTTAAAAGTGGGTTTATCCATTTTTAGACAACAGAGGGAGAAATTTACAAAAAAAAACCCGATAATTATTTCAAATGGTTGTAACTGAAAAAAAGAAAATTTTTTTAAAAAAATCATAGTTTACCTTTTACAGAGGTCTGAGCTATATACGGAAAAAATATTATTATAAATAGAAGTTTTTTCAAAAAAGGGTTTTTGGGAAAAAAGGTTACTCTTTTAAATTTTTTGCCGAAATATTGTATTTAAAAAAATTTTTTTTGTCAAATGTCCTTAAAACAATTTTATACTTTATTCTAATCTAAGTGACACTAAATATCATGAAAATTATCCTATTATGCGCCTTTTTAAAATCACTGTTCCGAACGTAGTCGGATACCTTAAAGAATATTGAAGTCAGTTCTCAACTCTAATAAGGACAGTATCGAGATCCTGATGGACAGCAGGCACTCCATCCAATATTTGAAGAATCGGCCAAAGATTATGGACAGTACTGGCCTGAATATTATTTCCAAATTGTCAAGGCTTCGTCAGAGGAAACGTGTGTCTCGGAGGATACCGTTGCATGCGGGTGTGCCTGGAAACGAGAACGCTGATGGGCTGGCTGGTAGGGGTTGGGATCTCCCTGCCCCCGAGTTCTTCTATCTTGAGCCACAATCTGAAATTCATTCCCTCTACAGAGTTAAAATGAATCTGACTTGGCGAAACCCTCCTGCTCACCACTGGTACGCAGTTAAGAGTCCTGGTCCTGGCCTGTTTCTATAGTGCAAGAGGGAGGCAGAGCTCTTCAAACGGCCTTGGCACGCTTCAGAAGAGGTCACCTGCGTAGTATGACCTTTGTGCAGGGAATAAAGTCTTTCTATGCCTGTCCCTACTCTATTCCTGCTTCTCATGCTCATCTTCTAAATTGCCGGGGCATATCCCTTGGACAATTGTTTCAATAGCAGGATCTGGCTGGAGGTCAAATGGACTTGGTGTATGCTTTCCTGCTCCAGGAGGATTTGAAACAACAACGATGAGTCATTTCTAATTGGGATGCTACTTTTGGCACACCTTTGCTTCCAGTGCTAACCACATTTTGTAATCAATAGAACTTAAATCCGTTCTCCTTGAAGGCTAATCTTTGTGAATAGTGTAGACCGCGCATTCTTAGAACAACTTCTGGGACGTTTTCGCCTTATGAGCAGGAACAGTTGAAAATTCCACTTGTTTCCACTGAACAAGTTTACTTTTTAAGGGTTCACTATTGGTTTTACGATAGTGTCTTTATAAACTTTTGCCGTGGTTTTCACAAGTCATATGATGAGCTTTCTATGCTCATTGCTTCTTCTCTTAAGCTTTTTGGACATTCCTTGCATAAACATGGTCGTTCTGGCTGATGAAATATCTTTGAATGTCAAACATTTTCTAGTCGGTAAGCAGAATTAGTTTGTTACCGATATGAGTATGCCGCTGTAACAATGCTTTTGTTTCAATGTACCTCTGGTGCCTTGACTACTTTGCAAGAAAATGACCAGTTATTTCTCGATAACCTCTTAGTCTGTCGTTTACTATGGGACACATTGTTCTTTTTGACACATTATTCTGTTTAGCAAGAAGAATCTTCCAACAATGACTGTGACGAGAGCTGTTGTTCTTACCAAGAGTGAACGACCACTTCTACTTCGATCTGGAATGCTGTTGGTCTCAGAAAGTCCCGTAATTTCTCGATAAATGAATAATCTTTTGATGTCTTAATGTATTTAAGAGCCATGAAAATCTCCTACAGTTGATGCAGAGAAATACCTGTTGCTCGCTACCGTTCCAAGTGTTAAAGCTCTGCGATTTAGAACATGCGAGGAATACAATAATTATCTGAAAGATGTTGCTGATTTTAAAATTTTCTGCTGCATTTGAGCCATTTTAGATGATTTCAAATTTTTGCATCCCAACTTATTGCACGACTAGGTATATTGTATGATGTGTTTTTCTATAGAACTCTTTAAAAGTCTTATTTCCCATTATTTTAATAATAACTAAATTAAAGCTTGTTTTTTAGTGTTTCTTTAGGATATGATGTTCAAGAATCAATAATATTATTAAAAAATCAGTCAATGAATTGAATAGAATAATTTGGTACTTTGAGATTTTTAATTGTTAATGCCGCACAGTTGTCCCACAAAACATGTGTTCTCTATACCAATACATGTATACTATACCAATACTATTTTAACCGACGGAGTTTTAATATGAATAGTCTGTTAAAGCAATATCATGAATTGTGTATAATATCGAAATACTTATTACAAACGAGTTTTACTCCTGAATAATGCTGCTATGAAGATCTTATGAATATTTGCGAAATCTACTACACAAATCAGATATTCACCTAGTGCTATATTAATTTAGAATCAATTTGAAACAAAAGCATTACTAAAACCAGAAACTTGGGTGACAATGGCTTCGAGAGATGCAGAAAAGCATAAATTATACACTTTAAGAATTCGTTTAAAAATTCAAGAGCATTTAGCTGATTTTATACTTAGTTAATAATTAGTTTTCCATTGACAAATAAAATTTTGATATTCACATTTTAAAATAACTTCTTAATAAGCATAATTTGTTGTTTTTATTTGGAACTGAACTGGCTCTTTTTCTATTTCATTTAACTTTCTTCCTATGCCTTATTCATTATAATATTTTTATTTTAGTTTTGAACTGATATTTGCCGTTCATTTTAAAAAAACTTCTTAGGAAGCATATTCCACATGTTTTCTAAATTGTATTATCCTTATATAAATGTATTGCTCTATAAATTTTACATACATGCACAATTGCAATACAATTTACGATAAGTATAATTGGTCTGAGAATACAAAAAAAAAATATTTGATCATTTAAAAGTTTAAAGTTTTTTTAAGTTTGAAAAAATATACTTTTGATAATAATGTTTATATAACATATATACTGCTTTATTTGAATTTACAGCCTGATACGGAAAAATATTTTGGACCTGAAATGGGAAATAGAGTTGCAACTTGGCTCACTTATGTATGTATTCGCTTAATTTTGAAGGGATTTATAAATTGAAAACAGCTATTGGCCGAAATTTATAGTAATTGTTTCTTCCTCTTATTCAGATGAGTGATGTCAACGGTGGTGGTGCTACAGTATTTCCAAGACTCAATATCACGGTGTGGCCCAAAAAGGTAAAATCCTGAAATTTTCATTGCAAAATATATTCACATTCCTCTGCTGAAGTTCCTCTACTGACCCTTAAAATTAAAACACCAGGAAGGAAAACGAATTAACAAAACTTTACTTTTTGTACATTTTCAGTATAGTAGAAATTATGATTAAATTTGCAGGCAATTTTAAGGTTTACAAGATTCGAAATTACTACACGCAGCTGCCTCCTCTGGCTGCTATAACATCCCTAACCCAGTTAGGCATCGAATCAGTGGCGTAACGACCCCCGCATTGAGGGGGCCCAAAGCTTATGCTATGTTATGGTTTTGTAATAAACGTAAAATCCGGCTTGGGGCCCAAACTTGACTTTGCAGGGGAGCCTTAATATTCTCCGTTACGCCACTGCATCGAAAGAAACTGGGTTTAGATGACAGGTACGAGCAAGTATACGAGATACGTCCATCATGGTGCTACACGCAGATCCGAGATACGGCCATCATGATGCTTCACGCAGAACCGAGATACGGCCATCATGATGCTTTACGCAGAATCGAGATACGGCCATCATGATGCTTTATGCAGAATCGAGATACGGCCCTCATGATGCTTCACGCAGAACCGAGATACGGCCATCATGATGCTGCACGTAGAACTAGGACTTGTCTAAAAAGACGGTGTTGTGCCTCTCCTGTATCCAACTTTGTTGTCCGAAGTACCGCTCACTGCGCGTCTCTCAACTACAGTGTCAACGAAAGCCACAATAATGGTTGCTTTGTAGTCATTCCATGCTGCTCTAGACGTTGAGGACAACCCCCCTTCATGGCTTAAGGTCCGCGATGTTGCTGTAGGATCCTGCAAAGCCGACGTAACAGCACATAGTAGGTCTTCTCGAGCATTAGTGGAGGGAGGATATAGAGATGTTATATGGAGTTTCAGTTTGAGACATGAACCCATCTATTCCATATTCACATGATGGTCATTGGATTTCAGCTAATACGAGTAGCTATATAGCGGAACGATAAAAGCCTCTCGATGGGCCACTATCCTGCCTTTATCGAATTCCGACTCGTACTATAGGCCTTTACGCCTCATTATAAGACGCGTGGTACGATATATACACAAAAAGATTCATATACAAAATTTATCCTATTAAATTAAATTAAACACTTTGTTTGGAACTCTTATATTGAATTCTGTAATTCAAATAAAAACTTATTATGTGTCAATTTTAAGCATAATATTTATTTTTCATTATTTCGTAAGGATTTTTGTTTCGTAATATTTCATCTTAAGATCCTCACTTCACTTATACCTGAATTTCGGCTTATGTAAAATATATAGATCATTTCTTTCTGAATGTATTGGAAAGAGTTATATAATATAATTAAAAACTACGAAAAAAAGAGAAGGTCAATTTCTTAAAAAATTCCTTATTGAAACTTAAGGAATTTAATTTAAGCTTAGAATCATTTTAATATAAATAGCTACACAATTCTACAAATTTATATTCAATTAAAAAATTGAGTTCTTAAAAGTTTTAATGCCTTTTTTCATTTAATAGTTAACATTACATAGTAATAATTGTGAGTGTTAATATGCCTCATTTCGACATTCGTTACTAGAGTGGTTACTAGAGTGGTTACTGAGAGTTTTTTTTATCGTTTTTTTTTCATAAAACAACTTGTTTCCCATTAATAATAATAATAATTCAATTGCTTCTTTAGATTCTTATTAGAGAACGCTAAAAAATAATTTTGTTTATTTAGATTCTTATTGGATTATCGATTAAATATAAAGAATGTTCAGGAGGTACTTCGTCCGGCTATTATTCCAAGATTTAATAACAAAATTAAAAATCCTTCCCATTGATACTTAAGACTTGCATATATCGTTGTTAATAAAGGAGGATGATATCAGAAGTGAACTTAAAAGGATTACACTTATATAATAAATAGATTATAGTTCATGTGTCTTATGTACCTTTTAGTTTCATTAAAAATGTTTTTTTATTTTATTGATTAAAATTTCAATATCATAATATTCAGAGTAAAAAAAACTTTTTGTGGATGTTTATTACTGCAAAACAATAACATACAACAAATAAAAAACATATATAGATGTATCCAAGAATGTAAACTTTGTGCAATGCTTATGGAGCCGAACAAATTTGTATACAAAACTGGAATCCCCGCCCCGAAAAGTTTAAGCTTTAAGCGAATTCTTCTAAAATTCCGTACATGTGTATTATTCTCATTTATGAATTATTCGAGTTTTTCTGCATTTAAATCTCTTAAGACCTGATCACTGCTGGAACCGTGATTTGCAAAAGCGTATAAATGGATGATATTATGATATTTAGTGTCACTTTAGAAAGAGAGAGATTAGAAGATGTATATAAATTAAATAAAAATTATTTATATCAATATTTTGACAAAAATGAACATAGAATGACCTGTTTCAAAATGTTCTCCTTTGAAAAATGCTTCTATTATATTATAATATTTTGCTCGTCTATAGCCTCAGACCTCTGTACAGAGGCTCAACTAGAATTTTGAAATATATAACTTAAAAGTGGGTTTATCCACGTTTTACGCGGCAACAGAGGGGAGAAATTTTAAGAAAAAAACTCCGATAATTATTTCAGCTGGTTGTAACTCTGAAAATAATGTGAATTTTTCAAACATCATTGTTGAGCCTCTGTAGAGAGGTCTGAGCTATATACAGGCAAAATATTATTATAATAGAAGCATTTTTAACAAAAGGAGAACATTTTGAAAAAAGGTTATTCTAAGTTAAATTTTTGCCAAAATATTCTATTTAAATAATTTTTTTTTCACAATTGTCCTTAAAACAATTTTATACGTGTATCCTAATCTAAGTGACACTAAATATCCTGAAAACTATCCATTTATGCGCTTTTTTAAAATCACGGTTCCGAACGTAGTCGGATACCTTAATATATTAAAATAACATAGGGTAAACTTGGTAAATACGGACATTAAGACAATATGGGCACATTTAAAGTAATATTCATATTACTCGAAATGGTTTTGAGTTGGCGCATTCGTACAGCGGCGTTGACAATGCTCAAGCGTCATGGTGACTGTGTGGTTGGTTTGTGTTGTTGAGCGATTCAAACAGAAGTGCAAACAGATCATTTCTAATATAAGTACAACTACTTGATATTTTAAATTGGGGCTGTTGTTATATTTTAGCTATCTTACTTTTGACACGCAAAATTATATATAATTTTACATGAAACCTATAAAATGTCAGTATTCCAATGTGAATGTAGTATCCATTGGTGGAAGCGGGTGGTTTTGTACTTTCGCCCTTCGATAGCAGTAATACCAACTATTGAATAACGTCCTAGAGAAAATACTGGCAATAAAATTAAGAGTAATACGGTGGTACCAAACTTTTATGAGGTAATACTTTCCAACCCTACTCCTGGACCATCCTCTCGTTCTACACGTCCTTTGAGTTCATTTTCCTTCCACAAACCTCTTCCTTATAACTTAAGCCAAACTACTGCAGCACATGTCTCATATATTATCACTACTGAATTCTCGCAGTCAACAGTATCATTTTTGGAGAAGCTAAGTCCAATCACAACACCGAAAACAACCCGCTGAAATCGCGGAAGGCATTAGAAGGTCTGGCTTCTAAGGAGAAGAGAGTTGTCAACGAAAGTCATAGAGAAGATGTATGGGCAAAACGTAGAGCAAAAGCAAATGATCAGCAAACAGAATGCATCCTGCGTTTGTTCTGTTTGTGGTGCTAGCTATTATGATGAAAGTCAAGGACAGGAATGGTTGCAATGTTGTGGCACATGTTCATCCTGGTTCCATGAGAAATGTGTCGAGTTAGAAGGTGACTCTCTAACGGGTCTATTCGCGAACCTGTAACTAATCCTTTTGAAATAAATTTATTTCTTTTTAACTGTTGTTCTATTGAAAACTTTCTCTCGAAGAAGACTCAATTAATTCAAATGAAGGGTCCTAGTTAAGCATTGACTTTTAGATACACGAAAGTTGAGAGTAGTTGACAGCTAGTCGAGGGTTAGTCGACGAGTAGTTTCTGGATAATCAATTATTACTAATTGACGATAAAGCCATAAGATAGAGTTCAATAATAACGACCGTGGGTCGTACAGCTAATAACAGAGTTACTTTGAAGTAGATCGTAGAAGTCCAAAGTGTTTCAAGAGTAAGTGAATCAGATTATACTCAAATATTAAGTATCCTTTTCACTGTGTGATTGCTTTTATACTTAGTAGTGGTGTGCATTTCCTACTCTGAGTTGTTTCGATTTAAATTAGAGAAATAATATATTGGAATTTAATTTGATTATGGCTAATCTTGTGACGGAGCTTTGTCGGATTTTCATACTAATCCTCTTGGGGAATCTTTGGGGCCAGAATTGAGTTATTTCATAGCCAATCCTCTCAAGAAGAAACCGCGATATGCAGATTAGTTAATAGATATATAATGGAGCTTTTGTATTCGCGTGGTAGGATAGAAGAAGGAGAAAGGAAAGCTGAGATGCTGAACGCCGTGAGCTGTTGGTAAAATATTAAAATAGAAGCATAATTATAGAACGGGCTTTAGCGTGCTAAGGAATTTAAGGCAGATAAAGATTCTTAGGATAATTTCTCCTAAAGATAAGTGGTTAGGATTCCAGGTGCTATTTACTTAGAATTTAGAAATACGTTATATCACTCTGATTGCATCTCTATTGTAAGACCTGTGTTGTTTGGATCAATATATTGGAATTATAATAAATTAGTTTAATTATGGCTAACTTGAGTGATAAATCCTTTCCTCCGACAAATCTAGGTCACATAGATGAAGAGATGGTACCCTTGGGTTGGGGGTGGGGTATCACAATCTGTATTCGAACCCCCAAACACCAATAACCATGACGCGGTTATTACAGATCTTTGTATTGTAATGAGTGTAGCGTATGTACAAGGTCAAGTCCTCATTAAATGTTGTTTTTTAAGTTTGAAGTAATTTGTGTTAATTTAATAGTTTATCTGATTTTCACCATTTAATTATGTTTAATTTATAGATAAAAACTTGGACATTTTCCTTTTGTAATACAATTTGTTCAATAACAAAGGTTTAAATTTACTTCTTATCATTTACAAAGTGTAATTTGTGTAAAAATACATTACCATTTGGAAAAGGTAAATTAAGAGATGACAGTTCCTCTTATCTTTTTTAAAATGCAACCTGCCCATATTACCTAAAATTCTAGTCAAGTATGGGCAATTGCGGAATTTGTTTCGGAACTTCTTTATACACACAGCAACAAGAGTTAGAGATTTGTTCATATGCCATTAAAAAAACCACACTCTAATTTTGAAATACCTTAACTTCAGGAAAATAGAAAGTGTTTTAGTGTAGTATATGTTCAATTAAATATTTTGGTGCCCATATTTGCCAAGAATATCCTATAGTAAAAATTTGTTTTATTTTTATCATTTTAGGGGTCGGCGTTGTTTTGGCACAATGTGAAATCCAATGGTATAGGTGATATTTTAACACTACACGGAGCATGCCCTGTAGTCACCGGATCTAAATGGGGTAAGAATTCGTCATATTTTCAAAGCATTTGCTAATTTAAGAACATTGAAAAACATATCACTTTAAATGTACTAATTTCTTAAAAATAAGTTTGGAAAAATCACTTTGCAAGAGAATTGTAAAATTAATAAATGAAAATACTCTCTATGTATTAAGTAAGTATACTTATATGTATGCCTATATATAAACAGAGATTTTCATATTGTGTTAATTGTATAAATACGTGATTTTTGTATAATTCAAGAGGGATTTTCATTTCATTGATATTTAATATCTATCCATATACACTGCTGGCCACCGTAAATGCAACACCAAGAAAGACAAGAGATACCACAACAAAATTTATTTTGTAAATAACATGTTGACCAAGTATCAACTGATTAAATTTATAGACTTCTGTGAAGTGTGGTTCCTGCCAGAATCAGTAGTCAGAGTGGGCCGCCATTGTTGGGAGATCCCCGCTGCCACACGCCCTCGGCATTGATTCAAAGAGACTTTGGATGGTTCTTGGAGTACAGAGACCAAGCAGCTTCCACACGTTGCCAAAGTTGATCTGGTGTGGCAGCTGGGGATGTAATCTGGGTCAATCATTGAGCAACCATGGACCACATGTTTTCTATCCGCGAAAGATCCGGAGAGCGAGCCGGCCAGGGAAGCAATTCAATGTGGTGATTGACGAAGAACCTTTGGAAAATGCGTGCCACGTGTGGTCACGCCTTATCCTGTTGAAATATGGATGTGGCCAAGCCCTGAAGGTATGGAAGGACAACTGGTTCCAACACCTCGAAGATGTAGCGCTGGCTGTTTAAAGTACCCGCAATGCATACTAGAGGAGTGCGAGAATGATATCCAATTCCGTCCCATACCATAATACCCGGTACAGGACCAGTGTGGTGGTGCATAACGCAGCTGTTCAGCATCCTCTCTCCACGGTGTCTCCAGACTCGAATCCGACCATCGTGGTGTTGCAGACAGATGCGTGACTCGTCAGTAAAGACAACTTCATTCCATTCTGCCGCCCACATCTTTCTTTCTTCGCACCATTGGCGGCGGAGACGTCTGTGGTTCTACGTCAAGGGTAGACCAAGCAATGGACGTCTTGCGGACTGACCACTCTGTAGTAAACGGCATCGAATGGTACGTGCAGACACTGAATGATGCGTTACAGACTCAATGTGCTGTACTATGGTTCGTGATGTGACTGAGCGATCCGTCACTGCCATGCGCACAATTTGCCTGTCCTCACGTGAAGTGGTGCACTGAGGTGGATGCGATCGACCACGTCGGTCCATCGTACCCTCTTGCATCCAACGGTCACATATACGCATTACAGTTGTTTGGTTTCTTCGAACACGACTACCGATTTCCCTGAAAGATAATCCACAATTTCGGTAGGCGACTATCCTTCCTCTGTCAAACTCGGATACTTGATCAAAAGCTGATCGCTTGTTTTCTACGAGACATAACTGATCGTTTTTGAAAACCACAAGAAAACACAATTGCCGAACTTTAAATCGTCCAAATCTCCAAGCCTTAAATAAAACGCTTTTTAGGTGGCGCCACAGGCGCGCGTGATGTGTGTCTGCGCTGAAATTCTTATCATTTGCATATCTCACCTCCGCTAATTCATGTTGTAAATTTTATGTTATTTGCATGCTTCCTTCAGGGTGTTGCCTTTACGGTGGCCAGCAGTGTATATACAGATGGGTGACAAAATAATACGAACAGCGCGAAAATGGCATGGCCCATTTCAAAGACGCACAGCGCGCATGTCATTTTGCGTTGCAGTCCGCCGCCTAGCGGATTCGAAAGGTAATGTATCAGTCGCTCAACAGCTGCAATAGGTGTTGCACGCGTCTTTGTAATTTCTGAAAACGCAATAATGACGGACCTGTCAGAGTTCGAAAAGGTATGATTGTTGGAATGAGGTGCGCTGGTTGCTCGGTGACGGAAACAGCAAATTTTTTGGGGGGCGTAAGAAGTACTGTATCTGCCGTTATGACGCATACAAAAAGTGGGGGAAAGTGGGTCTGGCAACACAACAGTGGACGGGAAAAGCTACCGGGGGGATAAAAAAGTTTAACCCCCATAGTGGGCCCAAAACCGCAACGCTATCCCAAATAACGTCTCGGGGAATAGTCATCTTTGTAACCCCATTTCAAAAAAGAACCGTCCAAAAGGGGAAATGCAGCTTCGCGTAGGAAGAGTTAATTGTAAACCTTTTGGGAACAGCACGCGCTTTACAGCGACGCCGTGGTGTAGAACACACAGACAGTGGACCCCCCCCAAAAGTGGGAAAAGTCATCTGGTCGGATGAATCAACGTTCTCCCATTCCAGACCCCGGGCGAGTTTATTTTGGAGAACACCCAAAAAGCATTTTCTCCCGAAAGCATCATGCCGACTGTGAAGCATGGGGGTTCCCCCTTTTGGTATGGGGGCGATTCTTGGGGGGCTTACTTGTTACTCTGAGGCAAGGTTCAAGCTGCCCACTTGTCGATATCCGGGGGGTCAGGTGCATCCATTTGTCCCTTTTTATTTCCCCGGGGAATGCCCATTTTTTCAAGACGACAACGCTCCATCCACAGAGCTAAAATCGTGCAAGAATGGTTTGGAGCATGAGGGGGACGTAGGTCATCTTTTTTGGCCCCTCAGTCATGATTTAAATATTATTGAAAATTTTTGGGGATATTTGGGTCAAAATCCGGGTCACCCCAATTTCGATTTCGGCATTAGAGACCGTTCTCCCCGAAGAATGGCTTCAAATTTCCATTAAAGTTGTTCATGACCCATGCGTCCATCCCACGTCCCACAGTCTGTAATTCAGTCAAAGGGTCCAACTCCCTATTAATAAAGCATTTCTCCTCTTTCATAGGTGTTCGTATTATTTTGTCACCCATGTGTATATATGTATATTTCATTAGCATTTTTAAAAGAGATTTTGACGAAATTGTAGAAATGATTAACTTTAACAACATGCATGTTATTAAGATTAAGTGTTTCCATATTTTCAGTGCTATATTTTAGCATAAAAATGAATGTATCAAACATTTCAAAATTAAATCAAACTTTTTAAATTCATTTGACAGTTATTGGCTTTTAAGTTTCAAAATAATTTTCCTCTTTCATCATTTCATTTCAATTAAAAGATTTTATATATATAATTCTTTAAAAAAAAATTTTTGTTCACTTATGACATTTGAAGACTTTCAATAAATCAAAAAGAAAACAAATACAATTTTTTAAAAAATTGCTACATTTATGTTTTAAAAAAAGAATCATTTTTTTTTTCAATATAATAAAGACATTGTCTCGGCTGTGATAGAAGAAAGAAATTTTTCCAATGTATATTACTTGAGTTGAATCTTGTACTTTTTAAAAAAGTTTAGTAATGCATATATCTATGTAAAAATAATCACTAACCTTGTGGAATATTCTATATAAGCTTATTTTGAAGGAAGAATTTTTCTAACTCTAAAGAAGTATTTTTTTCTTCTGAATATGAGATTAGTAAAAATGTGTGCTGCTCTCTCTTTTAGTTGCTTTTCATTCTCTACTTTATATCATATGTATTCATCGATGTGACAAATCCTTTATTTTCAGTGACAAATGTTTGGTTTCATGAAAGAGGTCAAGAATTCAGACTCAAATGTGGACTCTATCCTGAATCAGCTCTCAAGTTAACACACGATTTTAGAAATTCATGAATTTATAGAAACATAGCCCATAAAATAAATTTTAAAAAATGGTTGTAGACACTTATTTTGTCAAAATATTTCTCACTGATTCCAAACAAGAAGACAAAAAAAACAGATCTCAAACAAGAAAAAAAATTTTTTATTTGAATAAACTTAATGATAACAAAGTTTTTGAGTAAAATGAAATTATTCCAAATAACTACACATTTATTGGCAAATTAATTATTTTTTGAAAATATGTCCAGAATCTAACACGAGCCACAAAATTTAATTTTGGAGTATATTCCACTTAAAAATAAGTATTTCATTTAGTCTTCTTCAAAAACAAACGATAATTAATTTTTAAAAATTCTAAGCTTCCGAAAAATAATGTGAGTTTCAAAAGGATGTGTTTACTATATCATGGTTAAAAACTTTCAAAAAATCAAAGGTAAAATTCTTCACAGGTAAAACCGAAAAAAAGCTTCGAAAGAGAACAGAAATTTGTACAATCGCTTTTATGGAGTCTTATGTCACTACGGTTCTTTAGAGTCTTTTTAAACAAATTTTAAATGATACGAGTGCTTTAGAAATCACTTTCGATGCCTGGAAATTATATTGTAGTATTGTTCGAAACATTCACAAAAATGCAAGCACGTGGTTAAAGTAGTAATAAAATATGCTATAAAAACTCATAAAATTGAATATCATCAAATATGTAATCATATACTGTAAATGTATGACTTCAGAACATTCAGAATATAGAACCTCAGAAAACGTGAACTTCATGAAATGTGGAACATTGTGAAATATATATAACTTTATGAAATACACGAAATATTATAAAATAGAGATTATTAAATATGGAAAACTGTAAAAAAAAAAAAAAAAAAAGGAGCACAGTAAAACACAGACACAGAGAAACATCACAATATATTCAAATTGTTTTCAAAGGTTCACTCGGAGTCGTTTCGTACCTTTGCATTCGAATCATCGTGTTCGAATACAGCCTCGAAAGCAATCTTGGAAAAAATCCCGCAGTCGGCTTGATTTACTCCTCTTACGTGTGGGCGGTGGAGATCTCTTGTAGTACATTTTAACTGCATTAAAAAGAATACTATTAATAATAAATGCGTATGTATAACACACGATACCTTTTTCAAAAGAGAAAATCTGACTTTTTGGAGTTGTAATAGCTAATGGCAACATTATGGGTTTTTCAAGTGCGTAAGAAATGAGATTTTTAAGAGGACACAGTACGATTCAATTGATAAAAATCGGTCAAAAAATCAAATCTAATTTTTTTCTAGCCTAAATTATTTTTTTAAGACCTAAAAATTTGGAAAACTCTAAATTTAAAAAAACGCAAAATTATGATGGCACATTCATTTTTATTCACACCCCTTGGCAAATAAAAAATTTTTAAACTTATTTTATCCAAAAAAAAGGGTTAAATAACTGGTTTGTCTTCATTTAAAATGCAAAGGGTTTTTTTTCTATTGTGCCTAATGCTTTAAAATTTTTTTACCTATTGTCAATAGTACATGTAAAAAAAGTTGGTACGCATTTTGAATCAAAAACAATACTTATTTTTTTAAAAAAAATTGAGGGTTGAAAATTTTCAAATTTTTTAAAAAATTTTCAATGAGGATTATAAAAAAAATTTTTGTACAAATACCAATCTTTATCGCAAAAACCCCTACCAACTTTTTGTTATACATAGCTGGATGTACTTGTAAATCAGATTTCATGCGTGTACGAAATTTTTAGGAGGAGAAGCATTTTTAAAAACACTTCACAATTTTTAAATTTTTTTTCCCTTAAAAAATTTAAAAGGCTAACTTTTTTGGTTTTACAGAGAATCTTTTTTTAATATTTTACAAAAAGGAGGCAAAACCAAAAAAATTTTTAAAATCCCAAATTAAAAATTTTGCTTAAAAACAAAAAAAGTCCCCTAATATCTATGTTTAAAGCACTGTTGTTAATGGAATGAATTAATGTGACGTCATTTAATCACATGATAATGACAACCACGAGTTTTTAGCCAATCAGTTCAAAAACTCATGTGACGTCAAAGTCACACAATAAAAGCAATCATGTACTTCTAGCTAATCCGTTCATGCGCTTCGTTGTTGCCGAATTTTACTCTTTGCAAAAACTTACTATGAGAAAATACATATTTGTCAACAATAATAACGCAAATATGTATACAAAATATATTTAATTTAAAAATAGATGCATAAAATAAAATTTTTTTAATTTTAAAATCTTTTTGAAGAAATCTTTTACATAACATTTGAACATCTTTACCCAATAACAAAATTTGAAATTTTATCTAACTTTTACAAATAGAACAACAAGTACAATTAATTTAATATCTGATTTGAATTCATTGGAGAACACGTGTTTATCTTTATCATGTGACCGTCATGAATAGAGCTCATTTAAATGCATTGCATCTTTTCAGTTTTTTGGGCTATTATAGATAATTAATTTTAACTATTACTACTCCTAGTAAATTTTTGATAATTTTTTTAAGAATTCTTTGTTCAGGAATGACGTGATATTAAATTGCAGCTAGTTTGATATTAGAACTAACTATGATAGAAATCCATTCGATTCTTTTTTAAACTCCTTTTTTTAATTATATTGAGAAATACAGAAATGAACAAAATGATTATATGCTTATTACGATGCTTAGAAATAAAATAATTATGGCTTTTTTTATTTTAATCTCTTACTACGTACAATTATACAACCTCTGACAATAAAGTTCGGTGAATGAAGTCAAAACAGTCGATGTGGCAACATTGGCAAAACAAAACGCTGTACGTGCATAGCTACAGGTGTTGACCATCAGCCCCCACTGTTGTTCAGCTGAGCGTCGTTTGTATTCCGTGTAAGACTTGTTTTACAAAGTACTTGTTTAGTGCATTGTTTCTTAACTGAGAACAGAATATCAATTTAAAATTTTGTTTTAAGCTTGGAAAGACACCGAAAGGAACTTATGGGATGCCGGTACGTGTTTAGAAAGATAAAGCACTATCCATGAAGTGTGTGTACGAGTGATTCGCCAGTTTTTGAGAAGGCCGATAAAAAATTTTCTGACAGCCCCCTAGTGGAAGACTGGCACCCCTGAATAAATCAAGCATCAAAACGATGCTCATCCCATTTTGATAGCCAAGGCGTTATCCACAAGGAATTCCTATCTGAGGAAACGACGATGAATGCTGCAAGGAACATTGAAATTTTGATCCGTTTCATGAAACGTCTACGCAGGATACAACCGCAGTACACACAACAAGGTTCATGTTTTTTTGTTCACGACAATGTTCGCTCTCACACAACCAATATCATCAGACAGTTCCTGACAAAAAAAAAGGAAGGGGCGCAAATTGAATATCCACCATACTCGCCAGATCTCAATCCTAAAGACTTCTTATTCCCAAGACTCAAACTCGCTTTGACAGGAAGCATATTTGATGATATTCCTAACATCCAACGAAACGAGACAAAAGGCTTTTGAACTCCATTCCAAAAGAAGACCTCTTGCAAAGCTTCCAGGACATGTATAGCATATCTCAATGGTGCATAGCTATGGGAGGTGACTATTTCGAAAGTCAGTAAGGCAACTTTTGTTAATATTTTCATCAACGTTAATGTTACAGGACTATTCACCGAACTTTATTGTCAGAGGTTGTAGAATTATTTATAGCATTTCAGCAAAAGGGCACAAATATGAGAACTTATTACTATTATTTTCAAAACCTATACCATGTTATGCTATCAAAACCATATAATATCGTGTCTCTGACATAATACAAAGAAGTGTAAAGTATATGATACATTAAAGTACAAAGACAGTAGAGTCGCGAAAATTCAGCACTCGATCACCCGGCAGTCCGGATAACTCGGCTGGACCCTTAAAGGTCGTAAATACCCCATGACATTATGCCCGATGCAAACTTTGTTGCTGCTGTCATCGTTAATGAAAAAATGTCGGAAAATGATAAAGACGTTAACGTTGAAGTAGGAATGACGATCTGAGATCGATTAATCAAAAATCGATTTCTCGGGCCAAAAAAAATCGATTTTTTTTAAATCGATTCAGTGAATCGATATTTCATCCTAGAAAATCGACATTCGATTTTTTCTGTTTTGGTAAAAACCATAAAATTGGTAAAAACGAAGTACTTAAGGCATATTTGATAAAATGAAGAATTTAAACACTGTTTATCGCAGTCAGTTGTGCACTTGAATTATTATCCTGTACTTTAATGGCAAGAACAAGAAAAAACTCTATTTATCATCACGTTCACTCAATAGCCATGATGTATATGAGTATCGTGGGATCATCTGTTCCTTCTTTTTTCAATTGCCGGCAACATCGCAAGTGATGAGCGGTACCGCTTGAATCCCAGTAGACTTGATTTTTAAAAAGCTTAGGTATTAAGCATTGGGAACTATAAGCTATATTATCTATTTTCTAAACTTTTTAATGTAACAAATACATTTAGAAAATAAATGTCTACTTTTATACCTAATACTTTTATATGATAATAAAATATAGTTGCAATTGCCTAATTCCTTGAACTAAAAAAATCCTGATTTTACTGATAAGAGATCGTTTATTATGGTATCTTTCTTGTTTTGATAAAAAGGATTTATATTTACATTGCAAATGCAGACTTGGAAAAAAATTGATTTTTTAGAAATCAACCTCGATTATTTTGTGAATCGATTCATTAGGTTACGATTCGAATCGATGTAAAAATCGATTTTTCAGAAAGAATCGCCATCCCTACGATGAAGATACCGTACAAACTCCTGAAGTATCACAGTGGTAAGGGACTGAAGGCTGTCGAAACCAGTCTTTGGTATTTTTAACAACTGGGGTGCTTCGGTGATGAACTTACAGGAAATTCCAATTTTTGCAAAATCAGCTTCTTAATTCTCATTATAGACAGTTTTATTGCTTTATAAAGTATTTTTATGAGGTGTGCCTGATAAGATAATTTACCGTATACTATGTATAACTTCATTTTAATTTTCATGCAATAAATATTCTATGCCTTCATAAAGTACGTACTTTTCCACGTTTAAGGGTATTTGGGAAATTTATTTTCTGCTGTATTCTCAAACAAACAATACATACTAGTGCAGTACAATATTTTCTGAGGAAACACTCATATTTATTCTTTTTTAATTCTATCATCAATAACCAGGCATTTTCACAAACTTGTGGCCACCCTTTGGTCCACATTAGGCCGAGTTTTCGGGACTCTACTGTAGTACAAAAATTGTAATCACTGTTTATTACAATTTGAAATAAAATTGAAGGTGAAATTCTTGTAATACATGAGCAAATGCTGTATATTTTAGAATATAAGCTTATCCTTGTATAAATCGAAAGTACGTTTTACTTCAAAAATGAACCCAAAAGTTCGAAACCCGTATATAAGCCAATCACTGTAATTTTTAAACATGTTCCCATGAGGGTGAAAATTTTGTCAAACGGTGGAAAATTTTCGAATCAAATTGCTGCGTATTAAAGCTACGATAATTTTATTTCTGATAGCCTTCTCTGGAGACAACACATGTTTTCCGTTCATTTGTTACGTAGAACACTGTTTGTGGTAGTCAGACTTTTTGTGCCATTTTTGAATCTTATGAAAATAAAAGGAGAGAGAAATTTGCAATTCAAAATATTCTCAAATCCAATTAGATAGAGATATCCAAATATTCTCGCCTTCTACAAGAAATATTCTGGGCAATCATTTCCTGCAGGTTATGGGCTTATCAGGAAATATCAAACTTAACAGACGGTACTGTGGAATCCAGACATTCGTTATCATCGACATTCATAGTCTGACTATTTCCATCATTCGTGTTTTCTCTCAAAATATATATCGTACTCGTTAAAGATATAACTATAAAAATATCTAAGGCTTCACAAAGAACCTTCAGAGAAAAACGAAGTTCTTTATCGATTATTACAGTTGTTCGTATAAGATCATTATAATAATATCGATTGCTTCAGAATCCATTTATCGTAGTTTCATATTACCATCTTAAAACTATTAATATGTTTCGAGACTGAATTTATTTTGGCATCCTGTTGATAAAAATTTTTATATTATGTGAATAGAAAGTTTTTTCCCACTCCCTTTAATTTTTTTTATTATTTTAGTACTTTTTCGAAGACGCAATGACTTTTGTGTGTGTGAGCATAAAGGTTATCATATCCCTAAAAATTTTAAGCATTAAAATTATTCTAGGGTTTCACGGTGTGAATAAAAAGTTTTCAGTATGTATATAAAGTGAATTATGTTCTTAAACGCGTGCAACTACATTTGCATCACTCATTCAGTTTTGGTCTCTGAAATAAACATATTACATTAAAAAGTCTCTTAGTTACTTTTAAAATCATAAATCGTATGTTTGATATATTTGTTTGATTCGTCATAATTTTTGTGTTCCTTTTAATATGGAGTTTTTATAGTTCGTATATATAATAAAGTGAGAAGCCCAGTGACTGAGTGGAGCACTTCCACACCACAGGTAGGGGCTCAAATCCTGGGCTGGGAAAGGTCGACTCAGCCTTTTATCCCTTCAGTGGATCGATAAATGAATATTAGCTTGCTTGGGAACTAAATACTGGGGTTTTACGTCAGACTGACCACCTGACCGGAACATCTGATCATGCACCTCAGCACCCAAGGTCACTATTCTGAGATTGGTATAGTAAACCTTGAGCCCTCATAGGCTACTGAGTTTAATTCATAATAAAATTCTTCCGTCCGTTAAAATTAATTAATTTCGTTTTAAAATAATTCTTCCGTCTTTGCTATTATATTAGTATATTTGTTTTTTTATAAGAAAAATAAAATATGAACACAAAAAAAATGGAAAAAATACTTACCTTCTGTTACCCATTAACTTAAAGCTAAATAATGTTTTTGTTTGGGAATTTTCAATTTTAAATATATCTAATATTTTGAAAATGTAAAAAAAAAAAAAAAACATAAGGTTTGAAATTAGTATCTCTTTTTATTTATCATGCTATGAAAAAATTGGTCAATATCGTAAACAAAATTCTTGTGGGATTTTTCTATTATTTATATGTAACTTTATTCTGTGGAATAAAAACCCTTATAAAGTACAACACCCATGTAAAGTTGTAGAACTTTGAAACCAAAATTTCTGTTTTAATTTTGTGGAAAGAGTAAAAATTAGAAATACTTGAAAATGAAATGTGAAATCTTATTTTTAACTATTTAATATATTAAATGTTTATTTTACAATTAGAAGGCACTCTCCTAGTATGCTAGTTCTTGCTACTATTCATAAACTTTAATTTACGAAGTCTGGCACTCAATTTTCGTCAATTCATTTTGCACAGTACTTGAAAGGTCTGGAAATATTTTCTTGTGTTGTTTACTTATATTGCATTTAAAAAGCAAATCACTTCGATTTTTACAGTTTTATAGCATAAAGCGTTCATAATAATTGTTGAATGTCGACGCGATTTACTTTAAAATGCTCAACATTCCAAAATGCATTTGAAAAAACAATTTTTTTAAGGTGCAAAGGCACCAAATCCTTTTAAATTTTGCTTGTTCATAAATGTTTTGTAACATTACTCGATATGATATACATTAATTAATATCGTACGATAAGATACTTTTGAACTTCATATTGATTTGGTCTTAGTAACTTAAAATATCTCTACAAAAGCACTGTGCATCAGTATTCTCAAGAACTCGCTTTAAAAGTTTCAAAAAAAAAATCCTAAACTTTTATATGTGTCCTTTCAATTTTTTTTTTAAAGAATTTAAAGAAATGAAAATAATATTACCGAAAAAAAATTATACTTTTTTTACTATAAGTTCTGAAAAATTTTATCTCTCGTTTATCTAAAAGTTGTTTCGCTATTCCCGAAAAAGTCTTAAAATTATTGAAAACTTATCCGACTTATCCTTGAAAAATTCTTGAAATATTTTAAAATTTAAAAATATAAATTAATTAAAATAAAATTTCTTTTCTTAAAATTTTTTACCCTTTTATCTTAAATGTTATTTCTAGAGATTCGAAAAATTCCCGAAGATATCGACGCTTTATTCAAATATCCTTACAGAAATCTTAAGCATCCTAAAAATATTTAAAAATTAGCGAAAATAAAGATAAAATAATAATCTAAAATAAAGTGCATCATTCTAAATACAAAATTTAAGCAGACTACTTACAAAACTCAGAATCATAATATTTTGGCTCTTCACGCACTTTAAAAGGGTCCTGAAAATAAAATTAATACAATTAATATTGAGAGGACGTGAAGTATAAATAATTGGAGTCAGTTTACTATACTAGTTACTAGTTCGAGTGTTGTGGACTCACTCAAATCCGACACTCTTGCGTAGTGATTTCGCGTTTTGGTCAGGATGGAATAACTCACTACTCAAATCATTGACTTCCACACTTCTTTACAAATGTGACAAGACTTTATTAAACACTTATAAATATACTATTATCAAACGCTAATTACAACACTCGGCAATATGGTAACTCGCAACAGACCGCTAACCTTCTAAATCTCTCGAGTGTCTGTGGGCGTTGAATAGGCATTTCTTTTGGGGCATCTGGACTGTAAACAGTCCTCAATCCCATATCAGGAGAGTCTGCGATGTTGGCATGAAAGTGGAGTTTTACATCCTGCTGAGTGGCATGACGGCGATTGGTCGAACGATGGGATCCGGGAGGAGTGGCTATGGTTCTTCGTTTGGGCGAAAAAGTTCTTTGATTTTTTTTGGCTTGGGTGTTAGCTTAGAGGCTGCTTTCTGATAGGATGCTGGGTAAAGTGAACAAAGACTCTAATTGGCTGCCCTGGGGGCTGAGATGTAGAAAATGGGGAAGTGCTTGTCCAGCGGGGTAGAAAGAATTTAAAAATTTAAGAAAAGTGAAATTTTTTAGCAGACTATGGTGCAATAAAAATTTATTGTATGAAAAATTAAAGTTATGGAGGATTGTAAGAATCACAAGAAGAATTCTTCTTGGCCTTCTAGAATTATCATTAGAAATGTAAGGAATTAAATTATGCATATTTGAATAATTGGTTTCAGGTAGAGCATTGAAAAAGTTCAGTACAATTTTCTGGATATGGGATTAAAGCTAGTAATTTTTAAGGCGTTACGTATGTCGTCATTGCGCATATATCTTGAGGCTTTGACAATCATACGTATTAGAGAATTTTGCAGAGTATCTAAAATTTTAATATTAGTATTAGCAGCATATCCCCAAAGTGGACAAGCGTATGCTATTATTGGACGCATAACGGCTGTATAGAGAAGCACTTTGTTTTCTATACTTAAATGAGAGTTCCGGCCTATTAATGGGTAAAGTTTAAACATGATTTTCCGGAACTTATCGCGAGCGTATAAAATGTGTTGTTTCCATGTTAAGTGAGTATCGAAAATAATTCCAAGATATTTAGCTTCATGAGACCAGGGGATCTGTTTATTGTACATGATGAGTGGTGGTGTAGAATGCTTTTTTGTGGAAATTACGGCTGAGGATTTTTTTCTCATTAATGCTAATTTTCCATTTGTCATAGAAATTTTGTAGTAGGAGAAGATGTTTGTTAATTGCATAAGAGATTGTCGTGAGGTTTTTGTAGGTAGTGTGTGTACGGCCGTATCTCCTCCGCATAGAGATTGATCTTTGTTAGTGAGTAATTAGGGATGTCGTTAATATAGAGATTAAAGAGCAGGGGCCCAACCGATTATCTGTGGGCGTACCACTACATCTTTATATAGCACGCTTTCACAACGCCCTCTATAGTTGGACTCTAACTCTAACAAGCATGAGATGTAGGATAGAGGTAAAATTTTCTACGATATTTAAGGCGAAATTAAGTTTAAAAGGGATAATTATATTTTTTATCAAAATGATTTGAAATGTTAATACAATTATCGCTTAAAAAGAGAAAAAATTCAATGGAAATAATATTCCCTGCAAAAAAAATTGAATTAAATGCAAACTTGGCAATTCAAAACATTAAAAGGTACTTGCGTATTATCGCAACTTTCTCTCGCCAACTCTATTAATAACTTGCCAAGTTGGCAATCCCAATTTCCTTTGTGCTGAATTGGCAACCAGGTGCTTCGTTTCATATAATGTTGCCAATAGGTTGCGATAATATGGAAGTATCCATTAAAGCAATAAGCAAAACTAAAATTTCCTGTATCTCAGCGAAAACAAAAAGCATTTAAACTTAGTTTAACTTGATATGCAGAAATGTTTTTACAAGATTTAAAGGGGAATAGCATTACAGTACTAAAAACAATTAGAACTTGTTTTATACTTCATACATTGATGAAGTAAATCTAATAAGAAAAAAGTAAGAAATAAGAACACACCATTTAATTCAATTTAAAAAAATTGGTATTTTTCAATTTCACCGCAGCAAATCTCGCCAAACAGACTTTATTGGCGACAACACAAAGGACAATTTAGTCCATTAACAAGCATAAAATAATGTTAATAAATTATAGTTCTAAAGGTTTTTTGCTTCAACGACGATTTTTACTTAGCAACGTTTAAAAATTTTTTCAAATGGCTTAGCAGCGGGAATATTTCGTTTGGCAAGATTGTATCATTCTTGGCGATTTTATCGCCTGCAACGGCGAAATGGAAAAGTATCCAAAAAGTCTCTCTTCAACATTTTATTTAATAGTATTCAAAATAATGAAATAGAAAAGAAGCTAGTAATTAACAAAAAGACAAGAATAATAAAAATATCTGGTAAAAATTTCGAAATTTATCTTAATAACTATTTATATATAGGGAAAATAAAATATTGATAAAATAAAAAAAAACAATATCTTTCGGCTCTTAATCAATTGTATTTTTTATCTGTTTCTGATTATATGCGGTAATATACTATGATTATACTTATGAATCCAAATTACCAGATTGATGCCTTTTACTCTTGAATTTCCTAAATGAGGTTTTAACTCACAAGTACCATTTGGTGGACGAACTAACAAGTTTGGATGACTTAAAGATAGAGAATTTTACTCTAATTAAGTTTAAGTAATTTTAAATAAGTCTTCACACAGTTTTCCAAAACATAATTATAATAAACCCTTAGAGTTAAGTAAAGCAGGGTCTTCAACCCCCGGTCCGCGGACCGGTACCGGTCCATGGATCAAAGACCGGGCCGCCCAAGGAACATTCAATTATTTCGATTTTATTTACTGTGGTGTATTTATCTCGAACTTGTCTGACTTTCACTTTACATTCATTTTTTGTTATAACTGTATTTTATTTTAAAAAGGCATGTTTAAATGCAATTTAATTAAAATCGAATCAAAACAATCTAAAATATAAACAACCTATATCCCCCCCTTTCCCTCAGTGGGCCGCGGTAAAAAAAATCAAACATTGACCGGTCCGTGGCGATAAAAAGGTTGGAGAGCACTGAATTAAAGCATAAGGTGCTGGTAAGGAATTTTAATGGTGACTTTTAAAATTGATTATCAAACAGTAATTCTGCGTTATCATAATATTAAAAACTCCGTTTATGCATAGTAGACAAGCAACATTTTAATTATTCATAATAAAATGAACTATAAAAAGAACAACAAAACAAACTGGGGTTTTCTCTTATTTAACGCCACCATGTGGATTAAAAATTTTTGTTGCATTGGATAGGAATACCATGACTATTGTAGTTATAACGACCAAACTCCAGTCTCTACCTGGCCGCGGTAGCCGAGTGGTATAGGTATCGGATCGTGGCTTGCCTTGTCACGAGTTCGAGCCCAGTACCTCTAAAGACCCGCCGTGTAGGGCAGCGATGCACGTTAAATCTGTTGAGAGCTGAAACGTCCTCCCGTTGGTGTGGTGTGGTAGTTAGGAGAGGGGGTGCCAGCTCAGGTGTCGTCCACGTCACTTGACCATGGTTCAAAATTACGTGGTCCGTCGCCAAAAGCCCTCGTGTGGCTGAACAGTGCGACGTTAATATTCAATCAATCAACCAGTCTCTAACTCAGAAAATAACAAATTTCCTTTTTTTCCATCGCCAAAGGTGGAGCTAATATACTGTAAAAAATTCTGCTTGTGATTAACAAAATTTTATTAGTCGTCTTATTAGCTTATTGAAGGAAGGGGAAATGGCGTTTAATTACTACAATGACTCATTTTTCACTGTTAGAGTACAGTATGTAATATGACGACAATAATTTTCCAGGTTGGAGATAAATATTAACATAAAACTTACAAACAAACAATAGATTCAACGAAATGTTTTTTTTCAAAAATAAAAATTTCTTTTAAAATGAATTATAAGAGGGAGAAGGTAGGCTATTTTGGAAATTTAACATATTTTAAAATAGATCACCAAATTTCCTTGGAGATTACCAAAAATTAATATTATAAGAGTAATTTTTTAAAAATAGATTGTTAAAATAAAATGCTTATGGAACCAAACATTTTCCAAATTTGGCTTGCACTCTATACCTCATTTAACTAAAATTTCTTATGATTAACATACATACCAACACAAAACCATCATTACAAATCATATTGTCAGACATTGAAACACTTGATTTCAATCAGTAAACTTATAGGTAAAGCTAAAACGGTTTATTTCAAGTAACTTGATTTCAAACTTGATTATAGGTTAATATGTTTATTTACTGAAATTAATTTTGTGAATAAATAAAGCATGTAGCGCATGCATTTTCATTGTTAGAATAAGCTGTTCACAAGGCAAAATTTATCTTCATCATTACAGGCTTGCCATACATAACAGGCGCTAAAAGACATTTATAATTTTTTAAGGAAATTGAATGAGGCTTAAATAATTGTAGCTTATTTATATATCCTAATTTTAAAAAAAGACTATCATTTTACAATATTAAATTATATTTTAATTTAAATTTCGTTTTTGTAAATTAACGTTGTTAAATCCCATTATAATATAGCATTTTCCCTAATAGTAGCTTCTTTTCCAAAATTAATGAAAGATTGATTAAAACTAAGTCAGAAATTTGACCATTGATCTTCTGGTTGGTTACATTCAGTTGCTTAATGTACGAATCATTAAAAACTTGTAGGATATATTGAATTTTTTTTCTTTCTACTAAGTTGAACTTTCTGAAAATCTTATTTAACAAGATGTTGCGTATATTTTGAAAACTGTGTCATAAGAAAAAAATTATCCCGATTTTATTCTTTTTACTAAATGTTCATACAGCTGCCTATTGTTTCTTAAACTTGTGTTCCGAACAAAGTTGACGCTGCAAATAAATTCATTATTTTTAGGTACAGTCAGAAGACAAAGTCGGTACCTGAGGTGGTATCTCTCATTTCATATAATAACAGCTCAAACACACACACAAGGAAAAATTTTCGTCAAATCATGCTCAGAAATCGCTTGCGAGTCCATATTTCATTAGTCTACTCTCTTTCTGCTGGCAGCTGATTTTGATGGATACAGCTTTTAATTTCACAAATTAGTTCCGTGAATAGTAGTCTATATTTATTGAAATGCAGATATCTTGTATTTTATTTTATATTGAATCATTTTATGGATTTTTAGTCTACATCAATTTTTACCTTTTATTGAATTTGAGCAATTTTATTTATTTTTTAAATACGGTTTTTAAAAATGAAAAGGGGAGCCATATGCATGTAACTCATCCTTCTTGTTTCTTTAAACCTTTCTTACTACAAGAACTTTTGACTAAAATTTGGACCCTCTATTTTAAAAGGACTTTTTTCTCTCTCTATATAAAAAAGTTTTTGGTGATGCTATAATAAATTTATTACGTCCTATGACAACAATGCCAACGTTCAAGATAATTCGCCAAGTAAGAGCATGTGTCGTACGCGCTGAATTGGTAATTATGTGGGTTTTTTTCATATAATGTTGCCATTATGGTTGCGATAGTACATTATTTCACGTTATAGTAGAAAAATATCGCAACATTTTCTTTTACTGGAATCGTTGCGTTAGAAGAAAGGCGTTGTCTGATACGAAGACTTATTAATTATCAACAGAACTAAAAACTTTCCATAAAGCTGTAGGCTCATCAAAATCTGTGGATTTAGTCAATGGAGTGTTTAGGCGATGCAGTTTCAGTGATGAATTTATCTGAAGAGGAAAGCCAAGAACGGATTTTACGAAAAAAAAGAACAAATAAATAAAACTACATAATACATGAAAATTTCAGTTTTACAATTTGAGTAATGAGTATGAACAGTCTTATAATCTGAACAATGGGGGTTGGTACACCGTTAGGTGGACTGGGGTACCACCACCGCACACACTCCTAGTATTCGTTCAATTAATAAAAATTCACTAATAATTTAATTAGAATTAACTTATCAAAATTTAATGCAGATCTCTATTATTTTTATTCAAAGTTACTTATTATAAAAATATATTCGAAACTCCCTTACAGCTTTTTATAATACTAACGCAATGTAGTTCATTCGATGTGTTCTTTTAATTGATCAAATATAGGTTTTTATTTAGATTTTTAGTTCTGTGTTTCTATAAGAAGGGGGCACCCAAAAATAACTGTTTTAATTTTGGTTTTTTTCCCCTTGAACTTTACATTAGCTCCTTCGAATATTGTTCGACTTAAACACTATAAAAGCTTTTGCCATTGCCCCAAACATTTCCGTAACTCTTGAGAAAGATACTGTTCAAAGCTGTTTGCGTGTTTTCTTCTTCCACGTCGCTGGATTGATTTCCTTCCAGGCTTCTTTTCATCCGTGGAAACAAAAAAAAGGTTCAACGGAGCCAGACTGGGTGAGTAGGATGGATGAGGAACAAGAACCATGTTGTTATTTGTCAAAAACTGTCTTCCCATCAAAGTTGTGTGTGCTGGAGCATTGTCGTGGGGAAGCAACCCCCTTCCCGTTTCGTCACATTTTAGGTCATTATCGTCACGCACTCTCTCGTAATCTTTGTAAAACATCCAAAAAAAAAATTTTTTTCGTTCACTATTTGTTCAGGCTGAAAGATCTCTTTGTGGACAATGCCCCCTTCACATAAAAAAAAATCAACATGGTTTTCACAATGGATCGCACTTGACGTGTTCTCTTAGGTCATGGTCAATTTGGCGTTTTCCACGGGCTCGATCTTGTTTTGGTTCTGGATGACCTGTGTGACATCTCTCCGTTCTTCTTCTAACATAACTCCTACGTTCTTTGCGGCCACGATTAAGGGAAAATTTTTTTCCAACCCAATTAAGAGGAAAAAGAAACTGCAAATAAGATAACCTTTTAAAAGTTTAGTGGGAAAACGATGGCAATCTTAAGCAGTGTGGAGCAGTTCGGAACAAGTGTTTGCGGGCTACTCAAGAATCGAAACGCCCCCCCTCGTTAATAATTACAAAGAGGAACGATTACACGAGTACATCAATCTACCTGCAAAACATCAGAATCGTTGGGCTTAAACCAAAAGGAGGATTATATTCCAAAACATATAATAAGAAAGGGGATTAGGTAGATAATTGTTATATTTTTTATAAAGGGTCTGTTGTGCGATCTGCTTAAAAATCGGGATACTTTGGTTTATTCTCACTTATTTTAATTTTTGTTCGTTATATAAGTAATTTAAGTTAAATTCTTAATAAAAGTTGTATTAAAATTATAGAATGTCTCATCCTTCCCATAATCTCCCCCACCTCTAACTCCGGCCCCATCATAGCTATCGACAGATGGCTATGTCCCTTCCGAAAATTTATAATTCTGGGTTAGGTAATGCGGAGAATTTGGTATTTTTTTCCAAATGTGTTTTTCGGGTCTGAGAATATCACGGAGTTCCTTGAGACATAGATAATCAAATACGTTAGAAAACCCAAGTAACGGGATGTTTATTTGAAAAATCATCTCGGGGGAAAGGGGTCAAAGGTATCAATATTTGGATCGGGGCTGTCAAGTCACCACGGATTTCGCGCAGATAAGGCTAAAGGAAAACTTTTCCCGCAATCAAAAAAAAGAAAGAATTTGGGGGCTAGGTTTTTTGCGTCACAGCAGGGGGAAAAAATCAGGAACCAACAGACTTTGTTTACGATTTTAAAAAATAA
>BMAV01023412.1:0-20945 GCA_019973955.1 Trichonephila inaurata madagascariensis | reverse complement strand
CGGTTACGGTTCTGCTGATGTCTTGGATTTGACATTTATATGCCCTGGTTTTTTCCCCCTTTGCAGTTCCTGGAGAGTACTGGACAATATTGGCAGCGATCACCTTCCTATTTTAATCGAAATAGATCTTAAAAGTCAATCGTACTAGTGTGAAGAACCTCCACTGGAATTTTAAGAAAGCCGACTGGAGTTCGTTTGAAAATATCTCTAACGATCTTATATCGAAAGAACCTATTTCGGACAACTTGGAAAAGGAATGGTCCCATTTCAAGCACTCCATTTTTACAGCTGCCAAGTCTTCAATTCCTAGGGAGGAAAGTAAGCAGACCCGTACTTTCTTGGCCTATAATGGTGAACGTGATAGTGAAAGCCACGTGATTCTAGCCAATCCATTCAAAAACTCATGTGACGTCATAGTCACACGATAAAAACTATCTTGTGTTTCCAGTTCACGCACTCCGGTGTTAATCAGTGAATTAGCATTTTGAAGGATTTAGCACAGTTATTAAACATTTATAAAACCTGCACATCATAAAAATATAGCTCATATTAAAGATTAATACTGATTTAAAATGTCATATTCCGATTCTATATTCACTCATTGAAAAAATAGATCTGTAACAACAAAGTTTGAAGGTTTTTTTCTTATATTTATAATAAAAACTAGCTACATTACCTACACATTTCATTACGTTGTACGACAGTATATATTGTTTTTAAGTTATTGATAACAAGTCCTAGAATCAAACTTTTAACTGTATTCAAATATGTTCTTATAGCACTGGTATCTTGATTTAAAAAAATAGAACTCGAATTTCTACGATGAAAGAAAATTTATTTTTTACCTCCCGGTATTCTCCTTCCTCGGAATTGATTTCCGAAAAATCCCTTTATAGCGTATTTACGTGACAAAATAAATAGGCTTGCCAAATTTTAAATCTAATTCTAACAGTTTAGTAAACAATAATTTTTATTTATAAGATCCCCACACCCCCTCCCCTTGGGGGTAAATTTCTACAAAATTAGTTCTTGGAGGATTTCTACTTAGCAAAAAAAAAAATAATCACATGCCTGGAAAATTTCAATTGTGTTGGTTTCGGGATGAAGGAGTGTGTAAGTCACATATTTTATTTTCTTTAAAAAGAATGCTTAAACCATGAGAAAATTTTGAAAACATAAACTAAAGTTGAACGTTAAAGATATATATATAATTGTACTGTGTTTTGATTATATATTATCTTACAAAAAACAACGTTAAATTCACACATATAATCAATGTAATATATAAGCCTAGTTTATGTGTTTGACTATATCTGTAAGTTGGCCAGTCAGTGGCGCACACAAGGAGGCTTTGGGGGAGGGGGGGGGGTCCCGGGACCCCCCAAAGCCCTTGATTTTTTTCCGATTGATTATAATACAAAGTATATAGTACGTAAAATATAATTAAGTATTTGTTATTAATGATTAATTTTATTAATTAATGCTAATTAGTTTTTTACTGTGTTTTGTTCCCGAAAATCAACAAAATCAGAGGGAGCATGATACAAGAATGGTGAACTTTCAACCCCCCTTGAAAAATTCCTGTGTGTGCTACTGTGGCCTGAAGGAAAACAAATATTCTTTTCTCTCATGATTTACACTTTAGAAGATACCTGGAAACATGCAAATCCCTCCAATTACGTTATTTATGATATTTTGTACCCCAACAATGGTTTAAACTCTAACTTTGTTACGAATCAAAATTATTAAAGTTCCTCAACAATGATGTTTTTGAACAGAAGCATAACATTGTTAAAGCATTAAATATTGTTAAAACTTAGACATTGTTTTTCGTGCAACAATATTTAGCAATCAGAATGTAATTTACATTGGATAATTGCGCATCGAAAATATTTGCTCTTATTTTTGCTCTCTAGTGTCACCCTTTTAGATCTCCGATTTTCAAAAACGCTGTTTTTCAAATTTTTCTGTAGTCTACTTATTTATTTTTGGCCTTTATAATGGATCACAAAACTTTGGAGATCATACTGCTCGTCTGGCTCTATTTTACCATCAGAATTTTATTCGTTACGTATTGGGATGTTCTATTTCTTCCACCTCTTTTAATAATCCTGGACAGCCTCTTCGAAGGTTCAAAATCCGATAACCAGGCACAGACTGAAGGCACCTTCCAAGCCACAAAAAAAGATTCAAAAAACAATAAAGCTGTCAATACGGAACAAGATGGAAATTTAACAGTAAAGAAAATTGATTCAGAAAAAATTACGTCGCCAGCAATAGAAAAAATTCAAGAACTTATATCCGACTTGGAAAATTCATTGAAATCAGACAATAAAAATGGCCCAGCTCCACCATATTCCTGCACGTTAACAACAAATTAGAAGATCCAGCCAAGAAAAGCATTCCTACAACCAAAATTTCAGCTGGGTTCAGAAGAAAATAATATGAAGAATAGTAAAAAGAACATAAAGGATATTCATTTGGAACAAAAAGTGATCAAAATTTAAAAACATTCATCATTATTTTATGTGTATTTTTTAATTTTTTTGTATTTTATGTGTATTATCTTTCTTTATTATTTGTGTTATTTTGTGTATGTATTTATTTTTTCTATATAATAATTTTATAGTTTTTCTGTTTGTATTTTTGTGTGTATTTGTGGTATATAATAAATATATACCGCCTAAATGTTGTTGTAATTTCTTTCGTTTATAATGATTCTGTCAATCTTAAGATAATTTCTCAAAAAAAAAGTTTAACTTTTGAAAACTTACGAAGTGTTTTTCCTAAATGGTTTAAATTCAGCACTTTTGAGTCTTATTAAAATATACAATTTATTCAAGTAAAGGGTGATTCGTGCTTCTTTTCTAACGTATGGAAGTTGTTTTGATTTATTTTTCAGAAATATTCATACATTTGAGAGTTAATGTAACAAAATTTTTGGTCTCAAAAAAAAAAAAAATTCACTGAATACAAAATACAACAAGGAGAGATAGAAGTTACAAGCCATCCAATTTTTATCGAACTTATTCGATTTTTTCATATCTTTCCTTCCTTTTCCACAACACATATCGTCTGTATATAAATGTTTTTCCAACGAGAGACACTCAGTTGGCCTTATTCGTAATTCGTCTTTGGCAACAATTTCATTTCAAAATCTCGGACTGATGAAAGCCAATTACATATTAAATTAATAAACGCACGCGCGGATTTAAACTTTTATTTTAACACTAGAACGTCCGGGATTTCGATACCCTTAAACGTCCACCGGTGTCATTTCGACACTGCGATATAAAATAACTAGCGGTCCCTACAGACGTTGTTCTCCACACCCGTCTTAAAACCGAAAATTTCAAACTTTTTAAAATAAGTTGTAACAATCTGGACCGTTTTGATGAAATTTTTTATATAAAGAAAGTTATTACAATACCTGACATCATCACATATGCAGTTACCACAATTCGACCTATCGATTGCGTGTGAGTATGTGTTTACTATGAACTAAGTTGAATATAGAAGCTATTCTGAATAGAAACGTTAAACTCGAATAAATTAAGGAGTAAAAAAGATAAAACTCGAGCTTTTTTCAAACAGGTATTTTTTTTAACCCAAAAAAAAATTTTAATATTAATGCCTTTTAATGTACAATGTATTTGGTTAACCCCGAGGGCTATAAGAAACAAATGCGATGATTTGCCAACTCCCCAACATAAACCCCCAAAACCCAAGGTTATTCTCAATCTAAGCCTCAAATTGTCATTTTTTGGGACCTTGTGACTTTTTTTAAATTTTGGTCATAGCAAATCCCAAAGGGGAAAATTGAAAATTGCCAACATTTGTGGGTAGGTGAGTCTTGAAAAAACCCCCATTGGGATCTATGGTAGAAGTACGACTTCATCTTGAAGTTTGCTGCTCAAAAATAAAAATTTTCAAGAATATTGCCCATGTTTTTTAATGAACGTCTTTAAAAAATGGGTCCACCCTTTTTGGGGAGGGGGGCTAGTCAAATACCCCCTCGCACAGAAGATTTATAAATATAAAGATATATACCGCATCGTGGCTTTCCATGCCGCGCATTAGCTGAATAAATAGCACACAGGCGTGAAACAATTATGAGTTTCAAGGTTTTTAATTAATATCATTTTAACTAATTACGATATCGGACCGAATTGAGAATTTAAACCATTCTCGAATCCACTTGAACCGACACAAAAAATATCATCGAAATCGGTTCAGCCGTTTAGGAGGAATTCAATCACATACACACGTACAGAATATTTATATACACTGCTGGCCACCGTAAATGAAACACCAACAAAGACAAGAGATAACAAAAAAATTTTTTTTGGTAGATAAAAACCAAATTAAATTTTTTGGGACCCTGTGAAGGGGTTTCCCCGCCAGAATCAGTAGCCAGAATTAGCCGCCATTTTTGGGGAGATCACCGCTGCCACACGTCTCGGCATTGATTCAAAGAGACTTTGGATGGGGCCAGCAGACCAAGCAAAGGGGCCCCCACATTGCCAAGGTTGATCTGGGGTGACAGCTGGGGTGTAATCTGGGACAATCGTTGGGGCAAACCATGGGCCCATGTTTTTTATCGGCGAAAGATCCGGAGAGAGCCGGGGGGAAGCAAAATTAATCTGATGATTGACGGGAAAAACCTTTTTACAATGCATGCCAGGTGTGGTCGCGCATTATCCTTTTTGAAATATGGTTTTGGCCAAGCCCTGAAGGAAGGGGAAAGGGCAACTGGGCTCCACCTCGAAGTTAGCGCCGGGGGTTTAAAAAATACCAACAATGCGTACTAGAGGAGTGCGAGAAGGGTATCCAATACCGCCCCATACCAAAAAATACCCGGTGCAGGACCAAGGGGGCGGTGCATAACGCAGCATTCAGCATTTTCCCCTCCACGGTGCCTTTAGACCCCGGGAAACCGACCATCGTGTTGGAGACAGATGCGGGGACTCGTCAGTAAAGACAACTTTTTTCCCTTCTTCCACCCACATCCTTCTTTCATAGCATCATTGGCGGCGGAGACGTTGGGGGTTCTGCGTCAAGGGGAGACCAAGCAATGGACGTCTTCGGACAGACCACTTTGCTGTAAACTGGGTCGAATGGTACCGGCAGACACTGAATGATGCGTTACAGATTCCCAAAGTGTTTTGCTAAGGGTTCCGTGGGTGGGACTTTAGCGACCGTCACCGCCAGCACACAATTAGCCTGTCCTCATGTGAAGTGGTGAGAGGTGGGTCGACCACGCGGTCCGTCGTACCACCTGCACCCAACGGTCACATATCCGCATTACAGTTGTTTGGTTTCTCCAACACGACTACCGTTTCCCCCTGAAAAATAATCCACTCCGGTAGGTCACCATTTTTCCTCTGTCGAACTCGAATACTTAATCAAAAGCTGATCGCTGTTTTCTACAGAAATAACTGATCTTTTTTTTAAAACCACAAGAAAAACACAAGCCAAACTTGAAATCGCGAAATCTCCGCCTTAAATACCCCTTTTTTGAGGTGCCACACCCCGGTAAAGTTCTGCGCTAAAATTTTAATATTTGCAAACCATCTCCGCAATGATTTGTAAATTTCATGATATTTGCATGTTCCTTCGGGGTGTTGCATTTACGGTCCAGAGTGTTTTAAAAAAATTTTTTTAACTAAATAATTGGGGATTACTGTTCAATAGGGTTTAGTTTACACTTTATAATATTTTTTATGTGTTTCATATATTATGTCCCTTCATATCAGTGATACTCAACCTGCGGCTCGGTCATAGCCAATTGCACTAAGAAATTCAATTATTGGAGAACAATGTGCAAAAACATAACAGAAAATTGTATTAATCAAGCAATCAAATGTATCAATTTGGTTTCTTTTTTAATAGTAGAATGTGCAAGGGGTTTTTCATGATGAAAAAAAATTTTATCCCTAACCAGTAAAAAATTTGGGGAAAAATATTTTTGTGGGGATAAAATGGGGTTTGAAAATTTAAAATAATTTAAAAAAAGCCAAAAAAAATTTTATTTTGATCACTTTTTTTGTCAAAGTTGTTTTGGGCTTATAGGGGATTTTCCCCAAACCCATATTGCCCGCGTGAAGTACCGCGATGAATGGGGACGTGAAATACCTATCGGTATGCACCCCGTGAAGTACCGTCGGAAGCGGCCCCTGAAATACCTGTCGTGGCGCCCCCGGTGAAGTACCTGTCTTTGAATGCCCCGCGTGAAATACCTGTCGTTTTGCGCCCCGCGTGAAGTACCTGTCGGAATGGGGCCCGGGGAAAACCCTTTGTTGCGACCCGCGTGAAGTACCTGTCATATGGGCCCGCGTGAAGTACCGTCATTTTTGGCCCCCCCGGTAAGTCCCCGTCGGTGCGGCCCACGAAATACCATCATGTGGGGCTCGGCGAGAAAAAGGTTGATACCCCGCTTTTTTAAAATCCGGCTTTTTGGGGTGTTTCGCGAACTTTTTGGGGAATCTATACGGTCCAATCTGTACCCCCTAAGAGTCATATATATCAGAATTCCGGGAATATTATCAACTACGTTTGCACCATCTTCAGATTATTCGCAGTCACTTTCACTCAATCTTATGTCTTCATCAGAATCTAAATTACAGCAAGGCAACTAACCATCTGATTCATTCCAGAAAAAAGCTATTCCAATAAATTAGAAATTTTCTCAGGGTTAAAACCCTTTCTACGACCATCTTTCGGGGGTTCTGTTCCGCACTAAGTTCAAAAATGGAATGAATTTTTTTTAAGAGCAGCTAGGCAAATACTATGTAACGAAACATTAGACACGACAATTTTAGTATAATTGAGAGAGATCCATTTCCACTGTGAACCCAATAACACTACATTCAAGGTCAAATAAATGTACGATAAGATTTTAGGAAGTTTTTTTTACTCATCGTATCAACTTTGGGAACTATATCTTGTAGAACGACAGCTATTTATAATGATAAATGCCTTAGTGTCGAAAAGACATCAGCGGACATTCTAGGTATATTTAGTTGTAAAATCACTTCTAATTAACCTAGAACCACAAAACTTTTTCTGAGTAATCACCAGGGGAAATGATTAAAAGCCAGGTAAAATTTTCAAATTCCCTGGAAAAATGCGAAAAGGAGAACAAAGGAAACAGGATCCGGAGGCCAATGGACACCGACGGACGTTCTAGTGTTAAATGAGTCTAGCGATCCAGAGCCAATCGTCTCTATGGTGCTTCAAAGTGCTGCGTAAACTGAGAATCAAACAATTTTGAGAAATTTAAAAATACGTTTTAAAGTAAACATCAATCATGAAACGAAAGATAAAAACCTTCAACAAAAAGGTTTTAAACTTTTTAACAAGATCTATTATAAGCAGGATGATTTATGTTAATTATTATAGTCAAGTCAAAATATTTCGAATTTATTTTTAATGAGACTTTTGATATTAAAAAGATATTATAAGTTATATAAACCAAGTTTTACCACTAAAACTAGACTGTAGAAAGTTTTAAACGAAGTTATTTTCGATACAAGTTATAAATAAAATAAATGTATTTATAAGCAGTTAAAACTTTAAAATGGAATGTTTTAATACAGAACTTAAGAAAAATATCGTTTCATTTCAAAATTTAAATTTACGATTTCTGAATCTAGACTTTTTTTTTTCCAAAGAAATTACTGAAAATCGGGTGCGGCTTAGAAACGATGAGAGAGAAAAAATCGTTGGACGGGGCATTTAGAGCAATTTCAGGCTCATGTTTGTATTTGAAAGTTTATCATGCTGGTAAAATAGCAAACTATTCACTTTTTATTAGTTCTCATTCAAAATTAAATAAATTTCGTAAAATTGAGTATCGATAAACCGTTTTGCGCTATTTTTCATTTCTCACAAAAGCTTGTTGAGAATTTGGGATGCGACTTAGATTCGAATAAATATGGTAGATGTAGCCTAAATGCGCATAAAATCGCAAACTTCGCAGTTGGAAAAATGCATTGAATAATGCTGAACAAAAATCAAAGGCAGTTGGAGAATTTAAGAATATGGCCGGAATTGCAAAGAAGATATATGAACAAAAACTCAGATATTTTATGAACATAATATAATAAACAAAAATAATAATAATTAACACTTTTAAGGGAATTTAATTACTTTTTGTCATGATCTATAATAATAAATTATTTTGTTTTTAATTTTTATTTTGATTTGTATGGTTTTGGGGGAGGGTTACTAAAAATAAACCCAGAAGGAAATATTACCAAAACCTTGCAAAACCACCTTTATACTATCAAGCTGCATATTTTATATATATAGTTTTAAGGTATATTCACCGTATAACACTCACCCCCTTTATCACTAAGAAACCTAAAAGTACTTATGCAATTCTCTTATGTTTTGAAGTCATTTATTAAAGGCATTATCCCAGGCTTTTGAAAAAATAGTGTGCTTCTAGAAATACAACTCTCTAAGTTCATGATGTATGTCATTTCTCTTTTAAATAAACAGTATTTCGATATATGTAGAAATCTAATTTTCTTATGATCATTGTTTATTTTTTTATTTTAAAAGCTATCTTTTTTACCCGGCGTAAATTTCAATCTTATTTTTTGTGTTATAAGGGCGCGTTATACGCCGGATTTTACTGTATGTGTATACTTTTTTAAGAGATCGTAATTTAAGTGTGACACTGAAGGTCTACTGCAAATTTAATCGATTCATTAATTAAAAGAAAAAAAGTTAAAATTTTCTGATCTCACTTTAGAAATATCATGGTGAATCAGAGAAGCATGGCTGGATTGTATAAAAAATTCAAAGAGAAATTTGCACAGTAATTGCAGTTTTGGTTTTCGAATATGATTGAACTACAAACTGGAGTTTTTTATATTCATTATGGTGTAGTTCAGCTTCTCTTTTTAATAAAAAATGTCCCACCATGAAATGAATTTTTCTAACAGCTTGAAAAGAGAAATGTTATTTATATTTTTTTTTTTCGATGTTCATATTCAGCAATCTCGTTTCTATTTTTTATCTCTTAAAATTTTAGCAGGAATTTTTTCCGAACAAAAGCTAATTACAATTGAACACCATGCATTGAATTTTTTATTTGAAAATTATAAAACATATTTTTTTCCTAGATTTGTTTTTTAAGAATGAAAAAAAATTGGCTTCTTTGAAAAATGTCCGGCAATTAAAAGTTTTCAAAGAGTAATTCTATTTAACATACAAATCAGAGTTTTGATTAGCAATACTTAATAAAAAAATACTATAAAAATGTAAATTTCGTTTAATAAAATAGTAAAAAATTCAAAAATTAAAAAAAAAGAAAAAAAGTAGTAATATTATATTCTAAATATTTTAAACTAAAAAGTCTATTAACTAAATGAGTATTTTAATTCTTAAAAAGCAAACATTTTTTATCATTTGCAGAATGAATGCATAATTTGCGATCTTGATTCATCACGCTCTATAAATTCGCTCTCTAGGTATCTAGATTGTGACTACAAATGGTTTTGTTTCTCGTGTAAAACGAAAAATTACTCACAGAGGGAACAAAATTCTGATGTTAGTAAATAAATTAATTAACATAATTAATTTACTTTTGAAATCAAATTTTCTTATAACAAAACTTGAGGTGTTTTCTTTTTTCAGAATGAAATTAGGAATAGTCTACATATATATATATAAAAAAAGGTTTCAAATTTTGGGATCCTTATTCTCAAAAGATATTTAAAGGGACACCTTAGAATAAAACCATACACACTTCACTGAAATGATTCCTTTTTTTCCCACGTTTTAAAAACATCACGGGTAAGTGGGTCGTTAGAAAAAATCCCGTTTTTAGAATACCCCTTAACGGGGGGTTTTTAAACAAAAATTTTCCATAATTTTCCTTAACTCCCAAAAAACGAATTACGTTATTTAATTTGGGGGTTCCCAGTTATGGACATTCCAAATATTTAAGACTTTAAACATTTTTTCAAACCCTTTCTTCGTAAAACAGCAACATTCATTTTTTTCATAATATTTTTATTCTTTTTTCCCAATTATGCCCCAGATGTTCCTGTAGAGAATTAAATATATTTAAATAAACGAAAATTTTTGTGATGGATATATAAATATAATTCTGTTAATAAATTTTTGTTTTCTATAAATAAATAATTTTTTTTCTTAAATCAGTGCTTCTCAAACTTTCAGGGTCTGGGGACCCAATTTTTCAATCATAAAATTTTATCGCCCCCCCCCCCTTATACAAAAAATGTATTGAACGCAATAATAATGACCGACGCTAAAGTCAATATGATCTTAATTAAAAAACCGTATAAATTAATAAGATAAGTATATTAAATTTTATGTGTTATTTTTTAAGTAATATATATTTATTTTTCTTTCCAAATTTTTTGGAACAACAAAATTGGTGGTGCTTTAAGAAAAAAATAGATCTCAGCCAAATATAAAAAAGTTGGACTGTCCTTTCTAACATGCCTTGGATACCCCCCCCCTTGGGTGACCGTATTTTTGATTGTCAGCGTGAAAGGTGTAGGATTTGAAAAGGAAAGACTTTTTTTTAATTTTTAATATGACTTTATTAAGAATGGAACTTAAATGTTAACAATTTAGAAATTTAATTAAGCGAGAATCTAAAAGAATAAACACACAATAATAGTTAAACCGAATCGCAATTTAGACCATTAAAATTTTTTAAAACCGCCATTTCAATAATTTTAAAAGTCCTAAATCAAAAATCAACCTCCCTTTAATCCAAATTTAGATTCAATTTTATGAAAAAAACGTTGGGCACCATGCAAGGGACCCTTTGACTTAATGGCTTATTTTCCCGGAAACTTCACAATCTATCAATTGTTTATCTTTAAAAACATAACATTCCCCAAATTGCCATCTCACTTAGTGAAACTTTTGTTTTTTAAAAAAGCATTTTACGCTTTTTTTTCCCATTTCGCTTCTTGGGTTGTGGTTGGAAAAGAGTTGTCTTTAATTTTGGGCCCCCCAAAGAACCCAGAGGTTATGAAAGAAAAAGCTGAGCCCGTCACAACCTCATTGATGGGGAAATAAATAACAATAATCATCGCTTTAGATTTTAAAAGGGGTATAAAAAAATTTTTTAATAAACTAGGTTTTTTAAAATTTTCTCAAAATGTAGTTTTTATTTTGGGAAAAAATTTAATAGAATATTTTTAGTTTAAGCACAGTTGGTTGTGTTGTCATAATTTTATGACCTAAATTTATTTTTCGGGAAAACAAGTCCTTGGGATAACAATTTAAATATGTCTGGCAGAAAATATGTGGGTGGAAAACAAAATTACTGTTAAATGGAGAAAAAGAAAAAATCAAATATTTTGTCGTACCAAATTTTTTAACAAACGCAGAAACAAGCCAAAGGGAAAGGAACTTAGCTAAAGAAAACGAAGAAACACAACAAGCAAATATTAATGATGAAAATATTAGGGTTAAAAAAAAACCTTTTTTTTATGAAATTCAAGATTTTATTTCACATGTTTTTTATTGTCTGATTTTAAATATGAACCTTTTTGATATAATTTGTTGCCATTTTAAAAGGTAGTTTCGTAATGCCTCTCAAAAACCTTGGCCCTTTATTTTTTTGGGAAAACTTTAAAAAGATTTTCACAATCTTCTTTGATTCCTTTTTATCCCTCAGGAAAAATTTGAAAATTAATGCAGGATGCATTTAAAAAACTTTTTAACCAAGCTCCTGAGTTTCTGGCGAGTCACTCAGACATGGGGGCCTGGCGTTGTCCTGATGGAACCCCAAATTCTTTGGCCTTTTGGGATTTTTCGGTCAATCGCTATCTTCAAACGGTCTAGTTGTTACAGTATATATCAAATTTTTTTTGGGCCCTAGGGGAAGCAACTCATAAAAAGGGCCCTTTTCCAATCCCACCAAATACACAGTAAAACCCCTTCCCCGGCCGTTAGCCTGGTTTGCCCCCTGTTTGAGCTTTTTTCACCACTTTGGGCCCGATCGTTTTCACGCAGTATTGTGTATGTGACCCTTTTCCCCATCTCCAGTCACCACCCGAAGAAATGGATCGATTTTTCCGTTTGGTCAACCCAAAAGGGAAATTCGATCCATCATGTTTCGGTGTAATCGTTTGGGATCAAGTGGAGTTTTTTTGAATCCAACTTTGCAAAATGGCTTAAAACTTTTTTTAGGTCGATATTTAGCCCAGCGATACTAGACCCTAACATGCCGGTCAATTTTTGATTATTTCGGATTTTATCGAATTTTCGACGATGGGTTGCCTGCGAGGTGCATCTTAAAAAAATAATAACTTAACCTAATTACAAAAACCAAAATTGCACGTAATTAGCTGTTACAGTATCGGACCAAAAAAACCTTTCCCAATTTCAGCCACCTGGTTGCATTTTACCCTTTTTTATCGAAAACTGTAAAAGAACCAAATTTTTCTTTTTTACTCCTTTTTAATACCCTGTAACTCACAACGAATGGCCCAAAACCCAAAAAAGCAAAAAAATTTTTTTAGTGGAAATGTCATTTTGGGACAACGAGCATAAACTTGAAATTGTTTGATGATATTCCAAAAATTCGACACCAGCCTCCCCAAAAAAAAAATTTTGGTTTTTTTTCCCCAACCAAATAGTTTTTTTTCTGCTTCGACCCATAGGTAGGAGCTTCTAAATCGTAAAAAAAACTGTTTTTCCCTTTAAAAAAAAGTTTAAGTCAAAACAGTTTCTTGTCACACGATGCTGTTGAAGCCTTAAAAGATACATGCAGGCCCCCCTAAAAGAAACAAAAGAAAGACAAAAATATCACAAAAAAATTTTTTTTGTAGATAACATGTTGACCAAGTATCAAATGATTAAATTTATAGCCCCCGTGAAGTGTGGTTTTGCCCGAATCAGTAGCCAGAGTAGCCCCATTGTTGGAGATCACCGCCACACGCCCGGGACATTCAAAGAGACTTGGATGTGTTTTTTTGGGGGACAGAGACCGCAGTTTCCCCCTTTGGCGGTGATCTGGGTAACAGCTGGAGTTAATCTTAAACGTTGAGCAATCATGGACCACATGTTTTCACGACGAAAGATCCGGGGAAAGGGCCGGGAAGCAACAATTGATGATTTAGAAGAACCCTTTGGACAAAGCAGCCAAGTGTGGTCGTGCATTATCCTGTTGTACGGGTGTGGGAAACTTAAGGAAGGAAAAACCCACCCCCAAAACCTCGAGATGTAGCGCTGGCTGTTTAAAGTACCGGGATACTAGAGGAGTGCGAGAGTGGATCCAAAAGCAAATATCCCAAAAATAAACCCGGTGCAGGACCAGTGTGGGGTGCATAACGGTGTTCAGATCCTTTTCCACGTTTTCCCCCACCCCAATCCACCATCGTGGTGTCACAGAGAGATGCGTGACCGTGGGGACAAATTATTCCATTCTGCCACCCCATCCTTCTTTCCTTTTGCCCCTTGGCGAGGGGACGTCGGGGTACGCGTCAAGGGAACCCCTAAGGGCGCCCCCCCGGCACATCGCTGTAAACGGTCGAATGGTACGCGAGACACTGAATGATGCGTCACAGACTCAAGTGCCGTGCTATGGCGGATGACTGAGCCCATCTGTCAATGCCATGCACAAAATTTGCCTGTCCTCACGGAAATGGGGACGAGGTGGGTGCGACGGGCTTGGTCCGGGACCCCCCCCGATCCAACGGGGCACATATCCGGGGATTAAATTGTTTTTGGGTTTTGTCCAACACGACTACCGATTTCCCCGAAAAAAAATCCACAACTCGGTGGTCACCACTTTTCCCCCGTGAACTCGAATACTTAATCAAAAGCGATCGCTGTTTTTTAAAATTTAAATGATCTTTTTAAAAAAACCCTAAGAAAAAAAACAATTGCCAAACTTGAAACGCGAAATCCCGCCTTAAATAGGCTTTTTAGGCCACAGGCGCGCGTGATTTTGGCGACGAAATTTTAATCATTTGCATATCTCACCCCCCGCTAATGCATGTTGTAAATTTCCTGTTATTTGCATGCCCTTCGGGTGCTTTTATTTACGGTGGGAGCAGTGTAATTATGGTATAACGGAATGTTCTTGACATTTAGGTTTAAAAAAATTTGAAAAAAGGGTTTTCAAAAAGGGGAAAAATTTTTTTTTAATAAATTAACAAAACTGAACCTGCATTTTTAAATTTTAATTTTTTTAAAAATTTTAGGAAGATTTAATTCAGTTCACAAAAATTACAGACCTTGGTTTGAACATTTGAACATTGTGAAATGAATTTAATTACATATATATATATATGTCATTAAAAACGTTTATAACAATGTACGACATGATCGATCAAAACTAAAAGAGCACAAGATGCAGCCAAAAATTAAATCCTAGTGTAGAAACAGAATTAGTGATGTGAACAAGAGACGGGTTACTAAAAATTTTCCTTAAATCCACAGAAAAAAAGCTGTGTATGGGAAGAAAAATTTAAGAGCACGCTTATTGTTGTGTTAGATAACAATCCTGATTTAAACAGAAGTCAAGTATAGTAGAATATTGTAAGAAATATAAAATTTGTGATGGATATGCAAGATCAAAGTAAAGAGAACGTCGACCTGGAGTGTAAACATTATTGATTACTTTTCAGATGACGTAGACCAAACATTTAGTAAATGAAGGAGTTCAATTCAAAACTTATCTAAACAGTGAGCAGAGTCCTTTTAAGGATATGTTCGTTTTAAATTTTTTGAAAACAAAGTTATGGACGTTTTTCCAAATTTGTATAATTTTAAAGATTTTTCTAACGCTCCCATACTAGTTGTGAAGCGGCGCGTGGCTCATGTAGAAAACAAATATAGGACAACAAAAGACAAATACTAGGGTTAATTATTTATCACTCTTTTCTATTAATACTGATCACAACCAAAAACTTAAAATGTGATGAGAAAATAAAAAATTTTAGCAAAAAGTACCTGTGAAGTTTTTTGTAAATTATGTTATTGTTTCAACGTATTTAAATTGTTTGAAATAAAAAGCAAGTTTCGAACAGTCGAACTTCCTATTATGACCAAATATTGTGAATTTTTCTAAAAGTTAATTTTTGGGAATAACCATCTGCATAGCCCCTTTTGGGGTTTCCGGTAAGTTAGGGGTGGGGGGATTATCGGAAGGAGATGAGAATTCTATTTCTTAATATGACTTTTATTAAAAATTTTAAAACTTAAATTACTTATATAACGAACAAACCTTTATTAAGTGAGAATAAACCAAAGTACCGTTTTAAATTAAGTGATCGCCAATTAGATCACTTATCAATATAACAATTATCTCCCCCTAATCTCAATTCAATAATTTACAGCGTTCGAATATAATCCCCCCATTTGGGTTTAAAGGCTCAACGATACGATACTTTCGGTAGACTGATGTGCTCGTGTAAGGCCCGTAAATATTAGGAGGGTGGGGTCTCCGTGTTTCCCTAGTGGGCCCGCAAACACACTCCAACTATTCCACACAAAGCTTTCTCAAGATTGCCTTTTTTTCCCTTTTCTATCCTTTTTAAAGGTTATTTTATTTGATTGTTCTTGTTTTTACTTTTGGGGAATTGGGTTGGAAAAGTTTTGCCATTAATCGGGGCCGCAAAGAACTAGGGTTATGTTAGAAAAGAACGCGAAAATGCCCAAATTTTTCCTGAACTAAAAAAAATTTCATGATTTTCACATAAAATAACTTTCCCCAAGGGGAAGTGCATTTTTTTTTATAATGAACTTTTTTTCTTTGATTCAATTTTTTTTTCCCTTTCCCATTTTTAAAATTTTTTTTGGTGGCATAAATTTATTTGGTTTTTAAGGGCCCAACCCGTTGGGGGCAATAGAATTTGGGGTTTCAAACAAAAGTGCAACCTTAACTCCTTTGTCCAGTTAATTAGAAACATCTTCGATATCCCCTTTCACCCCCAGTGGAGGTTTTTGTCCTTGAACTAGTCTCTGTTCATTAGCTGTGTTTAAACAGTTGTACTGGTAATTTTGTTTCGTGCGTGAAATGTCAAAACGTAGGTGCCTGGCATCAAAAAAAAATTTGTCTTCGGAAGTGGAAAAAAAAAGGATTTTGCTGTAAAAGGTATTCCCAAACAGCCTATCAACTCTTTAAAAAAATCGAGATAAGTTACAAAATTATGATTCATCGAATTCTTTTTCAAAAAAATTTGATCATGTGATGAAGATGTCGAGGTGGAGTTTTGAAGTGGATACACAAAAAAAAATGTTCCGATCTTAGCCTTTCATAACAGAGAAATCCCACCAATTGGCGAAGGCATTGGGGTGCGATCAATTTTTTGGCGCAATGGATGGTAGAAAAAATTTAAAAAAAACGCGGAAAAATACAACTGAAGGGATTTTTGGTGCATTGCAAAGATGTGAAGCGTATTATTAAACAAAGTATTTCCTCAAACAAAAAAAAAAATCCCAAATAAAATTAACGGATTTTATGAGTATTAAAATTTAAGGATGCTTGTGATAATGTACTTTAAAATTACTTGTATGCTTTAAATTAGAAAACTCCTTAAAACATTAATTTTAATATAAAATTATTTTCTTAATGTCGATAAAACAGTATATTCCTCGACATTCTTTTTTCTTGTTTTGCTTGTTTTTTTTTTTAGTTGGGTAAGATATATAAAATAAATAAATATTAATTTACATAAAAGTGTGAATAATTACTTTTTTAATATTTAGTGTTTATGAATTTAAAATTGGTTTTATGTGGTTTATAAAGTATATTGAAAGATGAGCCTATATATGAGGGTGGTCTGAAGAGTTTCCGACTTAACGTGAAGACAGCATTACTTGTCAATAAAAGCTTGTGAATTTCATTCTTCATCTATTGACAGTTACTCACGAAAGTTTCAACCATTTTGAACATGCAGTTGTTATGTAACAGTCATTTGAGTGAGTTGATGTGAGTGTTTTTGTGAAAATGGACAAAAACGAGTATCGAGTTGGCACTAAATATTTGTTTTTGAAAGGCAATATGTCTACACAGATCAAAGATGAGTTGGATTCTGTGTATGGGGACTCTGCACCTTCATTTACCACAGTGAAATTTTGGGCAGCTAAATTTATATGTGGCTGTAAGAGCTTGGGAGACGATGAAATACGTCCAAATACTGCAACTACCGACAAAAACATAGCCCAAAGTTCACCAAATGATGCTAGACGACCGCCGAATTAAAGTGAGAGAGATAGCAGAGGTTATGAACATGTCAAAAGAACGTGTTTGTCACATATTAAATCAACATTTAGGCATGAGAAAGCTGTCCGCGCGATGGGTGCCACGTTTGCTCAATTTAAACCAAAAACGTGTTCGAATGAACATTTCAAACGCTCTGTTGGAGCAGTTTTGGTGCAATAAATGCGAGTTTTAGTACCGATTAATTACTATAGATGAAACTTCGATACAGTTTTACGCCCGAAACAAAAAAAACAGTCCAAACAGTGGACTGCAAGGGAACCAACCCAAAAAGCAAAACTGTTTTTTTGGCGGGAAAAGTGATTGCAACTGTTTTCTGGGATAGTCATGGAGTTATTTTAATCGATTATTTTCGGAAAACTCTTACAGGAATTTTTACTACGCATAAATTTTTTGAAAAGTGAATTTGGGGAAAAAAGGGGCCACATTTGCAGAAAAGAAAATCCTTTTCATCCAGACAAGCCCCGTCTCAAAAATCAGCGGTTGCCATGGCGAAAATTCTGAATTTTTTTGAATGCTTGACTACCCGTCGCACCACCAGATCTAGCCCGCAATTTTTTTTGTTCCCATTTAAAATTCCTCAGAGGACAGAGATTTTTTTTAAATGAAGAGGCAATCCCTTCGTGAGCAATTATCTCGCAGAAAAAAAGAGAGTATTTTTTGGGAGAAGAGATGAGAGATCGGAGGAGAAGTTTTAGAGTTACAAGGAGACTATGTTAAAAAAAAAAATTGGGAAAAAAAGTCTTGAATCTTTGTTAAGTCGAAAACTTTTCAGACCCCCCCTCGTATAGGAATTTTTTTTTTAAATATTTTTTCGGTTTTAGCGCCCCGTTAAATAGAGGCCGACTGTATTTTAAATTTTCCTACGAAAATTTTTTAGAAAAATGGTAAAATTTTTTTAACTATTTAGGGCCCCCAAAGGTCAGGCCGGCCCTGGTTATTTCCCATTATAAACCCAACATGAATGTGGTCTTACAAAAGCTATCGTCCTTTTTCTCTTACCGATATTGAAAAACCAATAGAATGCAGGGGCTGCGGAGATTGACCTACCATTTCACACAATAACTTAATGCACCCCACAATTTTTTTTCAAGGTCATTTCTACGTTGACCAAATTTTATTTTTCCAACCAGTGTGTTAGAGATTCCAGAATCACAAACCAACGAGACATACCATGGCGGTTTTTTTTAGAGGGAAAAGGCCTTTTTGAAGGGTAGGGAAAATAAGTGTTAAGCAAGTGCTTTAGTTTTTTTTGGCTTTAAAAGGTTTAAAGGTAAAGCTCGCCCTGACCCTCAAATTTTCTAAATCAGAAATTTTTTTTCAATTTTCATGCTACTTTGGATTTTACAATACACGGGAATTCCTCAGATGATTTTGAGTCCAACTTTTTTCTCATTATCTTTTTCCCCCGGGGAAAATATGTTAACCCTTCCCAAATTGGTTTTTCGCTGATGATGTCGTTTTTTGGGGTGTGCAAAGTTAGCAAAGGGGAACCCCCGTGAATAGGTTCTTTTTTAAATATTCAGGAGTTTGTAGACAAACAAAAATTTCAAGTTCGTTTAAGTCAGCCTCTTCCTGACTAATAAGCATCTTTAAACTACTTCCGGGTTTTTCCCTTAATTAGCAGTTTTTAATTTAAAAGTAAATACCCCCCCCTTTTTTTTCATTTAGACTCAAGGAACTGCGTAAAATATTGAGTGCCGAAAAAAACAAGAAGAAAATTTAAGATCTTAAAAAATCCTTCTGGCAGAGACTGGGGTTTCGGTCCTCACTTAGAATAATTTATACAATTTGGTTCGCCCACCTTGAATATGGGTACCAAATTTTTCGAGCATCTCCTATAACCTCAGAAAATGGGAGAGATTTAACCAGTCGGGGGATTATCACGAGCCTTAGATATGGGCCCACTGACATAGTTCTGAGAGGCAGACACTAATTTTACTATGAGATTCAAGTCAACCATATAGGTTTTTTCAAAATTTAAAAAGCTTTTTCCTTTTTGATAGAACCCCTTCTTTCATTTTAAATTGGACAAAACCCAAAGTTTGCGAGAAGTCCATTTTAAATTTCATGCGTAAAATGGTTTTATTATTTTGTGAACAATTACACCCTTTTTTGCTGCACACACCTATTGATTCTTTTAATCATGTTGAATTCCGGGGGGAATTATTGACCAGTAATTTTCCCTGCAGCCATCCGGGAAATTTTTAGATAATCATTGAAGTAAATAAAAATACCGACAAGCCTTGATTATTTAAAGATGGTTGTCATAGGGGAAGCAGGGGGGGTTTTTTTAAATTTGGGGAAAGATTTAACCCCACAGGGGAACCTTGGGCCACTGTTCCGTCTTTAGATCGGAACTCATTGTATAGTAGTGCTCTGATCATGCTCCAACCTTTTAAACGAAAGGACGGCAGACAGCAGAAGCTCCTCCAATATTTGAAGAATTCCAAAAATTATAGATAGTATGGTCTAGGTATTTTATCCAAATTAGCTAGACTTGGTCAGAAAACAAGTATGTTCCAGTGGTACCATCCCATGGGGGGGGAAAACAGCTGATGAACGGCTGGTAGGGGTTGTGATCTCTAACCCCAGTTCCACTGTTTTAACTCATTCAAATTTTCCCTTTCCCGAAATAAAATGAATTTGACTTGGAAACCCCCCTGTTCACCACTGGTACGCAAGGGGAAACTTCCCCCATCTTTCAGTACAGGGGTTCCCGGGGCCCCTCAAGCCCTTTTGGGGGCTTTTAAAACTGTCACCCACCCTTTTTGGGAAAGCTTTCTTTCCCGTCCTTCTCTCCCTGCTTCTCCTGTCACTTTTGACCCGCTGGCATTTCCCCCGGGCAGTTTTTTAAGATCAGACCTGGGGTGTAAATATTATGGGGGAAAAGGCAAAGGACTTTGGGGGAGACCTTTTGTGCAAGGGGTTGGCAAAAATGAAAGGGTTTTTATTGATTTTTTTTTTAAAAAAATTTAAAACTGATCCACCCCTGTCTTTTTAAAAGTTCAATATTTTCCCTTTTAAGACCCCTTTTTTTCCAACAGGGAATATCGTCCAAAAATATAGTTGGTTCTTTTTAATATTCTGTTTTTTCTATCGGTATGAATAAATGAATTATAAGAATTTTCCCCTTTTTTTAAATTAGACCGACTTCTTTACTTTCACCTAAAAAAAATTTTTTCCTGTTCTTTTGGATTGGGGCCCAAAATTTTTCTTTCAAACGGAGACCTGATAAGCAATTGTTTGTTCAATTTTAAAAATTATTTTTGAAATTTTGATATAATTTTTTGAGATTTTAATAGACTAGATCCTTTTAATCATCCAGTCCCCAACCGAATGAAATGATTTTGTAGTAGATTTATTCTCTGGAGTATTCCAAATCACAGTCAGGGAAAATTTCACATTCCATCTATTTTTGAAGGGGAAACTGCTTCCGGATTGTGGTCTTTTTTTTCCCCCATTCTTATCAAGGTTTTTAAATATCCTATATATTCAATAACTGTCTTTTTAGCTGTAGGCATCTGTCTTTCTATGTGTGACCCTCGTGTATCTGAAACTTTTTTCACCAAAATTTCATGCTTACCCTATTCAAAAATTTTATTTAAATTTTGCCATGATGAATTGACCCAAAAAAAAATTAAAACTTCTTGCATTAAAATATTTAAACATTTTAGCAAAATTTCACAAAATTGAAGAATAACTGGTAAAAGGT
>BMAV01023411.1:0-60839 GCA_019973955.1 Trichonephila inaurata madagascariensis | reverse complement strand
CGCAGAAGCATCAGGTTTCGAAACCTTGCTATTTTCATTGTTGATGCCCCGTCTTCATCCGTTTTCGCGGGGTCGGATTCTTCTTGCGGGGTCAAACCCATCATCATTTAGCATTCCGCATCGCATGCCTAAGTTTCTACATTTTTGCATTCTTGAAATCCGGGATCGTTTGGGACAAAAATGGTACTCTTTCCTGTGGTCGTCATTAAAAAACGAATTCGAAAACGTTTCTTTCAATACATGTAGTTGACGAAAAAAAAGAACTGGTTCGGATATTTGACGCCCGGATAAAAAACGTCCGGATAGACGACGTTCTACGTAATTGACTTTTTTGCCATTAAAAAATATCTAATGAAGAAATTTGCTAGGAAATTTTCTTTTATGTTTGTACAAAAATTCCTTTGATTATATGTGTTTTTTCCTTATGTATATCTTAGATTTATTTTTTTTTGACATATGGTTGTAAAAAAAGTTTTTTTTTGAGAATATGAAAAATTAAAACCCGGGGGATTTAAAAAATGTTTCGGGGGCACAAAATAAAAAAAACTTTCGACTAGAAAAAATTTTTGAGGTTAAAATAAAAAATTTGATTCTCCCACATTTTTTAAAAAGGGAAAAAGTTTCAAAAGTATAAAATGTCTAAAATATAATCAAAATTTTTAAAAATAATAAGCACATAAAATAAAAAAAAATTTTTGAAAGAAACAAATTGTAAGTTTTACGACGCGCATGATATTTTCTGCAAAAATTATTCTAATTACTACAATAAGTTTTTTATGTCAAATATACTTTTTTACATTGTGGCTTATTTTATAAATAAATAAAAAAAAATTTTTTAAAAATAAAAAGAATTTTTTAAAATTTTTTTAAAAAATTAAAATTTTTTTGTTGTTAAAAAAAAAATTTATAATACATAAATAGCTGGGATTTAAAGATTATGATAGGTTTATAATTCGAAATTTTTTATACATCAAATATGTTTTTTGAAACGCAATGGGAAAGGGAAAAAACAAAAACGGGAAAAAGGTTTAAATTTTTAAATTAAATTTAAAAAAAAAATTTTAAAACTTACATGCAAAAATGCCCCAGGATCATAAGATATGCTTTCTTTTTTAAACAGCTAAATTTTTTTTTAGTCTTTAATTTTTTTGGCTCGGAGCTTAAAAAGATGATGCTAAGCCCTTTTTCTTGACGTAAAGATTCGACGATTTCCGTTCAGCCAGGGACAACAAACATTTTTTTTAAATTTTTTGTCAAATTTCTAAAATAGAAATAAGTATTTGATTTCCACTTTAAAAAATGTGGTTGCAGAGCAGCAATTCTGCAATCGGGAAATAAAAATCGTCTTAGGACAAAACTTCCAGATTAATGAATTTAAATTTTCATTGATTCGTGTCTTCCCCCAAAACATTTCTTCGGGAGTCCCGGATGAGAAAAAGGGTCTGCAAATACGGGGCAATTTATATCTCGCAGCAGCAACTGAGGGTTTTTTTTTTTATATTTTCAAAATTATCATTAATTGCAGCATTGTTTACACCATGTTTTTGGATCGGGGACAAAACCAGTCTGGTTCATCATCAGTGCTGCAAGAATGCCCCAAAAGCCCAAATGGCTTTCCGCTTTTTTTACACTGTAGAATTGCATCGAATAGCATTACCATAGTAGTGCGCAAGTTATAATTAAACTATCATTTAAATCCCTTTTTCCCGCCTATAGTTTTACCATCAGAAAATTTTTTTTCCCATATAAATTTAAGCCCCTAAGTCTTGAAAACCCTTCTTTTTGACAGGGCCTAAATTCTATTTTCTGAATAAGATGGTCATCGCCATATGGCTTTTTTTTTCAAAAGGGGATTGAATGTTTTGTGTCGCCATTCCTATGTATTTCAAATATTTGGTTGTGAAGCTTTTCTGATGATTAAAATCCTCAACATCCCGTCAACCTCCATTTTACCCGCAGAGCCAGAAAATTTTTTTTACATGAAAACTTATGCGCTCTTTTTCCATTTTTGTACTTGATACCAAACTTTTCCCCTTTATAACTGTCACATCCTTTTTTCAAAATGAGGACAAACTTCCTATCCCAAAAATTACCTGTTTCGGCCCCTATTACAGTACATACTCCAATCAACATGAATGTCCTCTCGTTTTCCGGTCCCCTCACCGCTTACCGTTAAAAGGGGGTTTTCAGATAACAAAATTTTCTTCGACGCTGCCCCTTTTCTCTTCCGCTTTTCAAACAAGTGGTTTTTTATTAATAACATCATATGATTTTGTTCAACAGGTTAGGGGAAAACTCATTAAACAAAAAATTTTAATGACTCCAAACCTTGGGCCCATGATCTATTGTAAAAAAGATCTTTGAATTTCGGAGATTTTTTTTATTCCCAGTGTTTTCACAGCTTGAAAAAGTCAAATATTCACGTTTTTTCAATGTATTTCAAATTTCGAACATAAACCACGAGGGACTTTTTTTGTTAATTGTTTATGAATTTTAAACACGATACTGACAAAAAAGAGCTAAAGGTTGAAATAAAATCAAAATACGATATCCTTTTTTAAATTTTCACTTACCTTAAAAGATTTGAGTTTTGAAGTCGAATTCTGAGATTTTATTACTGGAAGCACCTTATTTTTTCTCCTTTCTAAATTGTTGAGAGGACATACCTTGAATTGGGTTCCCTAAATCTTTTTTTTTAGGACGTTTATTAAGGTCTGGTGTTTTTTTATTTAAATTTAGGGGATAAAAAAAGTTTTAAATTTTGAAAAAAGATTTCAAACAACGTGTAGCATTACCAAAAAGAATGCACATTAGGAAGTGTTGAGTTGCAACTTCCTTCCCATTCACCCAAGTTTTTAAAAATTTCATGAGGCTTTTAAAAAAAGAAAAATGAAACGTATGTGGGAAAATTAAAAAAAGTCTGACATTTTCCATTTAAAACTGTTATTAAAGTGTGTTTTAATTTTTGAATAATCCCCAAGTTTTTTTATACTATCACGTGGTTGGTGTCAAAATGTTCAAAAAAAAATGGGAAAACATATATTTTTCGAAAAATTGAAAAAAACCGAGATTCACCCCGGCCCTTAAAAATAGATGCTTTGGATATAAACTTGCAGGCGTGGTGTGAAATTCAACAAGGTCCTTTTTTGACTGAAAAAAAAAGAAAAAAATGTGACAGGGTACATTTTTGTTAAACTGGCTCTTAAAAATTTAAAAGGGCTTACAGCTATAGGTAATATGAAATTTGAAATAAACAGATTGAATAAGATTCCCCAAATTTTTTTTCTTCTATTTATTTTTTATAATGAATACAATTTTTGTAAAAAAGGGCGGGCCCTTTTAGTGTTCTCCACTCCCCGTGACCCCAAAAAAAAAATTGCCCATCTATGCCAAACCAAAGTAATACTTAATTAATTCTATTCCAACTTCTATTAACATTATTTGTATTTTTAGACATAATCCTAATTGAAATATTTCAAAACAGCTCCCCAGGGGTAAAAAAACTTTTAAAAGATTAACTCAGTTAATCATGTCATTTTTTAGGGAACGAAACATCTATTTTTCCATTATTTTATTCACTTTGTTTATTCAATATTTTTGAAAATATTAATAAAAACATGTTTATACACATAATCGTTGAGTTCAATTAAAATTATAATTGAATGAAGATGGTTGTTCAAAATTTTTTTCAAAATTCCTAATCTATTTTACTTTGTTCTTTTTTTAAACACAAAATTTCTTATCACAATGTTTCTTATTGAACTTAATGCTACCGGGTTTTTTTGTTTATCTCTTTATGGGATAATATAATTGTAAATAAAAACAGTATTCCATTTGAGGTAATTGCTTTTCATTGTATTTACTCTCTGAAAGAATGTATATAGAAACTGATTTCTTTTCAGTGTTATTATTGGTATTTGTTTTTTATATACTGAAATAATGAAGATTTTCTGAGAACTCAAAAAAAAACTTTTTTTTTGTACCTTTAAGGAATTTGTCATTAAATTAGGCAGCGTGTTTATACTATTTTGTTTTTTTTTGCATCGAATCATAGAGAAACAAATAAAACTTTCCACAGAAAAAAAAAAATTACATAACTAAGTAAAAAATAAGCTCCATAAAAAAAGAACAAGTCGATATACTAAAAAGTTGAATTGAAAAATTTTAAAGGAATGAAAAATTTTTTATTCCGAAAATTTTTTTGTAAATTTTATATCTAAGTATTTAATTGATAATTTTTTTATTTAATATAAAAAAAATAAATAAAAAGTGTCTTGAAGTCCTTTTATTGGGAAGAGGTGTTTTGAACATATAACTGAAATATTTTAAATTTTAAAGAGTTTTTAAAAAACAAATGTGTGTAGTATTTTTTTTTCAATCTCTGAAGCGAAGTTCTCTTATTTTTGTTAGTAATACTGGCAATTGAAGGGTTTTTTTTACATTTAAAAGGGGAAACTCATTAAATCTATTTCGCATAAATACAAAGGTTATTAATTTATAATTTTTTTAGTAATGCGTAATTATACTTTGTAATATAATTTTTGAGGGGTTTGTGTTATTTTTTAAATTTTACGTTTAGAAAACGATAAATTCTGTTTTCTGATTAACACTTTCTTGAGTCTATGTTCTTTTCCCCGGCTCTTATGGGGAAAATGAAAAAAATTTTTCTGGCATTATTATACCGAGTGTTTCAAAAAAATTTTGGGGTTTTTTAACGTTTTTACACATATTCTTTTCATATAAAATATTAAAATATCATACATCGAATAAAAAGAAACGAAACAGTTTTTTTTTGGTTTGTGTGCGCAAAAGTATGCTAATTTTTTTTCCCCTTTCTTGCCCAATCAACCGCTAGTAGAAAAATGGCGACTAGTAAACAAAAAGGGGTTTTTGGGGGTTCTCCAGTTTGCAAAGACAAATTTGCTATTACTTTCCCGAGCGTTCCATATTAAGTTCGGTTGTCAACCTCCACATGTTAAAACATTCTTTTTGGTATTATCAGTTTGAAACAACTTTGTCAAAGGGAAAAATACAGGACGAAAAAAGGTTTTTAAAGTAACCAACGGTAACTGGTTCTGTCTATGGTGCTCTACCTATGGCTATTTCCTCAATTGGAAGAAAAGTAACCCAAATAGCTTCAATTGGCAGCATGATGGTGCCCCCTCACCGGCATCCCCGTACACGATTGCAAACAGCACTGTACTCAACCAATGGTTTGGGCCCGAAAAGGGCCTCCCAATGAAGCTTGTATTGCTTCACCCATCCACGTTCACCTGATCTGACGCCATGTGACTTTTTATCTAGGGGGTTCATAAATGATTGTGTGTACGTTCCTCCGCTACCAGTTGCCCTTTTCAGACTTAAGACACAGGAGGAAGCAGATGTTGCAAGGTTTTCCCCAGACACACCAAAAAAAGTTTGGGATGAACTCGCCTATCGACGAGTGCCGTGGACGAATGGGGCTCACATTGAACATTTGTAAATTTTGTAGGTGAAACTGTTTCAGTTACTTTTTCATTCAACGTATGAATTATACTTGTAACATATGTGATAAATACTATAAAGCGTTAAAACTCTATATTCTTTTTCCCCCAAAACCAATCTTAGACCAATCACGAGCAAAAGTAGATCGTAAAATTTCCCTTTGGAAGGGAATAGTAAACAGATTCATTGTGTTTTGCGATGATTTAACTTCGACTTTTTTAAAAAAGATATTATCTAATATTTTATAAAATGATCCCTTTTTTTCCAAATGAAATCTATCAATCTAACTTATATTTATTTCCTAAAGTAAACATTTGTTCCACTAGATATACATACTGATTTGACCCTTTTACTAAAACAACCTAATTAAATTTAAATTGTGTTAATTTTTAAAATACATGATAGGAAATTATTTGTAAACTTGTTATGGAACTCAAATTTTGTAATCAGAAATAATTTTGAAAAATAGCAATAAATTTTACATGATCGCTAACCTTTTATATTCAATCTGAACCTTTTAATAATGATCCGCGCGCATACCCTGGTTGGTTTGCTTTTTAGCATTAGTAGTATTAGAAAGATGAAACAACATTTACAGAAGTATTGCAGTTTTCCCCTTTTATTGCGTTGCACGTATATTTGAGGGGAAAAACTACTTAAACAATGTACATCAAGAGATTTCCCCCGAAATATAAGAACTAATCGAAAATAAGGACGTATTAAAAATAAAATAGCAGCTCTTTCGTGCACGAATTGTTTAAGTAGATGAATCATGTTTGTTCTATTTAAAAACGCTATTTGTGTGTCTACTGGGAAATGATTTATATTTCTGTTAGACATGCATTTTTAGCAAATAGAGCTTTTAATGAAAACTGTCAGTGAAGTCTTGAATATCTCAAAATGTGCTGCTAAAAATTATGAGATAAAATTAATGGACTTATGACAACAAATACAGAGATAATACCGAGTGAAATACATTTTATGGAATGGTAAAATTTTCCTTCAAGAATTTATATAAATTTAATGTTTGCCAAAACTAAATTTCGATTTTTAATTAGATTTGAAGTTATACTTTTTCCTATATTTGCTTTAACTTCACGTTTTAGATTTTTTAAATTAATATTTGTATATTTTAATGCCTTTGAAAAATAACTAAGGGAATTCTTTCAGAATTACAAGTAATTTCTCCAAATTACGCAAATTTTTTATACATACTGTGCTAGGAATCTTTAAGGGTCTCATCAACGAATTATTTAGATTCAATAGACATAATATTCGTCTTATGAAATTTCTAATTTATTTCTCAAGTCCATATTACTGCATTTATATTTTAAAGCTATAAAAATCACCCAAAAGAGCAATGAAGGTTTCTGTAAAATTGTAGATTTTCCTAATTTTTGAAAATACGCTTACACATTTTTAGGGAGCTTTAAATGCACAAACGAATAATTAAAATACTTTCAAATGTCCAGGAAAATATGTAACTCTACGGAAATGTTTATTATTTTTTATTCTTTCAAATGCGTTTTATAATAATGCAATAATCAAGGTTTGAGGAGTAAGAAAAATTATTGTAAGATTGATATTATGCTTATAAAATAATATTTGTGGTGGTATCTTACTTTCCTGACTTCTACATGACATCAAGAGAGATAAAGACCCGTTGAATCTAACATACAGTAATTTTCATTACTCAAAATAATTACCCCTTATAGAATTGTTTTTTTTTAAACCAATGACTTAGCTAGCTTCTGATCATAACTCGAACAGTAGAACTAAAAAGCACATGGAACAAAATGAGATTTTCCCCCCAACAAACATACAAATGATTTCCAATTTCTATTAGAAAGCATTTCATTAATCAATTAATGAGTTTAAGTTAATTTTTAGAGCTATGTGAATGCTTTGGACCATAAAATTTGCACTTGTAAGCAAAAATGAAAGAACGATGACGACATAAAAATTAGTAAGTATCCTGATTATCAAAATATGCCATGTGTAGGTTTTACAGCAGAACTAAATTTAATGCGCAACAAAACCTGTTTCTGTACTAGGGGTAGCTACAGCATAAGAGAAAACGCATAAAAATATCTTGGAAGCTTATAAGCAGCTATAAAATATATGTATTGTGTATAACACATTTACTTTTTTATATGGTAAATGGGAATCACATAAAAAGTCCCTCATAGGGGAACATGTAAATTAAAGCCTCATGATGGGGGGTGGGAATTGGTTTCCAAACGAGGAATATTCTCTGCACAAAAAGTGTATACACGAGTTGTAATACACACACACACACATTATTTTTCGTAGTGAAGAACACGAATTTTTTTTTGTAGAAAGTTGATTCAAAATAACTGAGTCACTAAGATTTACCCCAACGTATCCCAGTTAATTCAATGCATCCCAAGGTCAAATTTTGGCTTCATTGGTTGGTCGCTTGTTTATGTCGTGATAATCAGATATACAAAATCAACCCTCACTATGGTATTTTAATCTTCAGAATTGGTATCGATTGCAAGAAAATGCTTTTGCAAAGGAGCTCTAAGGCTGAAGCTCTGTATGTCTAATAAAAACGGATAGTAAATTATGCCACTTTTATTCATAATATGCATTTGGTGGACTTCTTTTCCGCATACCGCATAAAAAGAAATCATACATACATTATGAGGCAAAAAACACAAAAGAAACTCATAAAAATAGGTTCGGGTGAACTCCATAATTCATACAGCAATTCTTAACAAAAGGGAATTAGAATTCACAATTTGGCATATACGTCCCTAATTACGAAAACAATCTTGATTAAAGCCATTTTCAATCCATTTTTCAAATATATGAATTTAATTGAAAGGTATATTTAATTTGAAAATCGATAAAAAAATTGATCATCTTGAAATTTTAAAAACATTTATATGAATTATAAAAGGGTTATAATTATATTCTAATAGTAAACATTAGTTAAAAATTTAAATCACCTAAAAGCGAAAAGGGAATTCCCTACTTTCGTCGATTATAATTTTTTTATTCAGAATATGGGATGAAGAAAATTGGCACGAATCCCTTTTATATGCGTTTTTTACAGTAATAAAAACAAAATTTAAAAACAACAGCAACAATTTTATATTTAAAAAGCAAAACTTAATTACATGATTTATAAAGATTTTATGATTATTCATTACTTAAATTGATTTTCCCTGTTTTTGTCTCTGATTAACCCTTTATAAGGAAATATATAAATAAAGCATACTCTCCAAAACTTCACTAATTGTTAAATGTTCATGTGAAGCAATTTTACTTCTTATGATTTATGCTGTTAGCTCTACGACTAGCACCACAACTGATTTCTGGATTTCCCAGGTGCAAATGCGAAGGACTACCTGTAATTTTTCTGAGCAAAAACTATTCCAGATGATATGCAATTGGCTAAAGTTAGTGACCATACGCCAAGTTTACAAAAAATAAATTGTTACGAATTTTGTATAATAAATGTTTAAAATAGTGTAAATAATTTATAATCTGGATTTGTTATACGTTTATATTACTCTATGTTGTATTTATTTTATGTTAAAATTGTAATATTTGCAAGTAACACTATTCCTTACATTATAATGGCGATTCAGTGGAAATTTGGCGAAATCTTGGCGATAGAGCCAAGTTGGATATTTTGGACCTTATTATGGCCGGTGGAAATTTGTTGGTGGTTCGGACCAAATAGATTTTTTGGAAATTACGGGAGAAATCTAGTAATATCACAACTTAATGTCATAAACCGCCACCTACCTTGAATAATTTTGCGGGCCCACGAAAGATTCTTTATAACCTTACAAAATACGATTATTTTCTGCAATATTTTTTATTTTTAGTCTATTTTTTTTGTAACAAATGAATGTCATAATTGTTTCTATTTTTTCACGTTTCTTCTGCTTTTAAAGATACTTAGAAGTGGGCAGTATTGCGTTGCAGTGATACCCCGCAGCATCCCGCATGATTAATGTGCCTTTTTTTCAATTTGTACATGGGAAATCGTTCTTTTCGAAAATGAAATTTATCAAACCTAAATCACGCTCAAATTTATTGACGATAACCTGTAACATCAATTACTATGTGTGTTGTTGGTTACTTATGCCACCTGAACGACAGTAACATCAAATCAAAGCCTACGAAATTCATCGTAGCAAGAGGTTAGTCATACGGGTAACAGTACGAATTTGCTCGGTTCCACCCCAATTTAGTGGAAGAACTCTCAGAGGGTGACCAGAGGCCTCCCACACTTCTCTTCCCATTCCACCAACCTCACGAGAGGATATGCGACTCGTCGGCAATTTAGAATGCCTCCATGTCGCAAAGGCACTATACATTTACAAACATCCATGCCTTCTCCGGGATTCAGACCCAGCCCCTACGGCACCGCAGTCAGCGTCACCAACCACTCTACTGGATGGGTGGCTGTTACGATGTGTAAATATACGCAGTGAGATCAACTTTCAAGAACAAAGTTGTTGTTGCTTCTTATCCCCTTCTTATCCATAAAACCAAAAATCGCCAAAAAATCCAAAAATAAAACAATATTTCCTAAAACCTTGTCCATAGTAAAATTCAAGCAATTAAAAATATGACTGAGGGGGCTGATCAGTCTTGCACCTATGACACTCTGGAAAGATTTTCCAGCCCTGTTGAAAAGTAAGAGATTTGATGTGGCCACTAAAAATGCGTGATAGAGTCATCTGCTGATTCCTAGGAATATTAAGTTGGTGACACTAAAGAGGTTTTCCTTAAAATATCAAGGGGGTCAGAGGGTATTCTCCAAAGTGCATTCAATTCTATCTTTTTAATGAAGGAGAGCGGCAAAAGTTAGACAATTGTTACCCCCAAAGTGTCAGCAGTGGTAGACTTGGCAAAACCATCGGCTATCTCGTTACCATTCAATTCAGTATGGAAGGGAACCCATTGAAAATAGATAGAGTGTCTAGAAGAAAGTTGAACCCCAAGATCCAGAATATTTAGGCTTGTTATAACCCCAACAGTTGTCCAACGAGAAAGATGCTGTATAGAAGCACGACTGTTAAAATCCAAATGTACCTGAAGGCAAGGTCAGAAGCAGTGTCAATAAATTGCAATCCTTTACAAATTGCAATAAGTTCAGATCTAAAAACAGAGCAGCAGTTATTACTCCTAATCTTAAAGTCAAATGTACCATCTGGTGCTTCAATATGCACGCTGCTTCCAGAAATACCACCGTCGCCCATGCTGCCATCAGTGTAGATATTTAATTCCGAACGAGGGATGCCATGAATTGTCTCCAGAGCAATCTGTCAAATAAATTCTGGCATATTTGACATTTTACACACCATTGTCATTAGCTCAGTCTGGAAATGTATTCGATTAGGGTCGAAAAATGGGAAAAAGGTTTTAAGGTGTGAGGCTCAGTATTACCAGAAAACAGGCCCATATCACCTGCCAAAGAAAAAGGGCCATGTTTCTTTAATCGCCTGTTATCGTGCCAAGAATGGTGATAGGTAGAAATCCTGTACTGGTAATTGTAGCTAGATAGCTTATTGTATTATTTTACCAAGCTATAACTTCTTCTCATAGAATGGGGTGGTAAGTCACGCAAGAGCTAAGTGAAATATATAAGAAACATATATCTCATTAAAAAATAAATTAAACATTATTTGATTATTCCATTATCGTTAATATATTATCCATGTCTTTATACATGAAAAATAATGAAAACAATAATAATAGTACATTCTGTTTTAAATTTTCACTTCAATAAATGTTAGTAATTGGTTCAAATCTAATATAAAGATATATATTTTTATATGCAGACCGGGATTATAAAGCTTTTCTGAAGTGGCCAGCAAGGTCATTTATAGGTTGGCCACCTCTATTTTAGGTACTAAGTCACAAGAATTTCTTTTAAAAAATCAATTTCAAAATTCCCAAAATATTTTAACATAACATTACTAGAAAAAATGATCTGTAAAGGGTTAAATGAAGTATCGAACCGAGGAGACAATGATATGGTTTTTCTCGATATGATTGATTAATTAGTTTTGAACATTATTCCTGTCACTAAATCTTCTAACACATAACTCATCATTAACATATCTCAAGATTTAATAAATTATGTTACACCTTTACATATATAAACTTTCCTTAATCGACATGATGCATTGTAGGAATATATAAATCAATCCCTACACCGACATCAAGTAGTCCAACTACCTGTGTTCACCCTCACAATTGCATATCTTAAACAGTGTATATAAGCAAATGAAGTAAGGAAAAGAGGAGAGAGGGTGAGAGGGGGTAACGCTGTCTTCTAATGGCATTCAATCATTTGATTTATTCATACAATTCTGTTCTCTTTTTCATCTGTTCGCAGTCGGGGTTCGACATCTGTAGTAATGATTGTTGGCACGGCATGTGACACTCGCGTACGACAACCCCCAATTTGGGAGAGTGCCGCCATTTGAAAATGCCCCAAGTTTGCTTTTGGAACAAAAGTTTTAGTACTATTTAAATTTATAGATATTTTTACATGCCTAATTGTTGTTGCGAACATATAAAGAATTTGAAATTGTACTCTGATACAGTATCGTTTTAAGTATTTTGTTTTTGTTATTTTATTCATTTGAAATTATTTTTGTACTTGGTACTTTATGAATTTGCAATGAATTTTTATTAGTTGTTCTTTATATTTTATTTTTACCAAGCGACTATTTTTTTAAAAAAAATTATGTTGCTTTAATTAACATCATTTTTCTGCCTTTTTGGCATAATGTATTTGGCATTTGTGAAAAAAATGTAAAAATCAGGAATCGGACAGTAGGACTTATTATTCCGGTATGCTAGCGTGGCCAGGGTGTTATGAGTTCGAACCCTAGAGCCATTCAGTGGCGTAGCGTACGCCCCCGCCACCCAGCATTGCGAGGGGCCGAGGGTTCTAGGGGGCCTAAAGCCTGACTGATGCTAAGTACGTAATCCTTCGTAAAATCTGGCTTGGAGCCCCAAACCTTTCTTTGCAGGGGGACCCTAATATTCTCCGTTACGCCACTGGTGCCATTGAAAACCCATCATGTAAAAGAGCTGATGCACGTTGAATCAGTCGAGGCTGAAAGTCCTCCTGTTGATGCGGTGGGGGTAGTTTTGAGTATGGGATGCCAGCTTTGGTGTCGTACTCGTTACTTAACCGTCGTTCATATTTACGGGGTCTGTGCCACAAACCTTCGTGCTGCCTTATAGTACAACGTTCATAAACACTCACTCATCGGTATACTAGTGTTTCCATCAAGAAATTTGTGTCATTTTTTTTATCAACCTGCTAAAAATTATGCTAGAAAACTTACTGATTTTAAATAGATGTCTTATACAGATACATTCATATTTTATAAATTTGATTCATTTTTAATTTTTCATTATTTTTAATAAATCAAATAATTTTGAATAATTACGAGTTTTTTTTTATTAAATTTTTTGTTTTAGTTTTTTCTATACGAAAATATCAAAAATTTCAAGTGTATTACGGTGCTTATTAGTATCTAATGTTATTAGGAATAATGGTATTTAAATTTTAACTCCAAGACGAATAAAAAATAATTTCGAAAACGTGGCATAAAATAGAAAATAATATAATTTCTCTCATTTTTTTTCATCCTTCCTCTTATAATCTATTTTATTTAAAATGGTAAAATTTTGATTATTTTCATTTTTAGATATGTTTGTAAAGTGTTAATTTAAAGGAGCAATTTTACTCTAAGTGTGGTAAAAAACACGCAAGCACTGTTATTAATTTCATATCAATCATAAATAACCCATTTGACGAAAGTGATCAACAAAATACGATCTTAATGTGTAAAATAATATACTAAAAGAGTTTAGATGGATACAGAAAAATGTTCAAAAATAAAGTAGTTCCATTAGCAACACGTAAAAAGTAATGACTTTATATCCTACCTTAGATTTTCACCAGTTTTTTGAAAAATTAATTCAAATGCCAATTTTTTAAAAAAAAAATAACATTTTATACTGACATTACGATCTCTTAAAAACGTTTTAACACATTAAAATAGAAATTTTCCTTCAATCAGGTCATAAGAGTTCTATTCAATACATTGGCGCAACCCCTGCATCGTAGGGGGGGGGCAAAGGTTATGGATTGGCAATCCTTTGTAAGATCTAGCTTGGGGACCTAAACCAGACTTTTCAAGGGAAGGGGTTTAATATTCTCCATTACGCCATTGATTCAATGTAAGACTTCTAAAGATAAAAATTTTTCACAAAATTAAGATATGTGAAAAATAAGGTGATTCTTAACCAAATTGTTATCATTCAAAATTAACCAGCGGTGTAACGTACACCCCGCATTAGGGGCCCAGGACTCTAAAGAGCTCAAAGTCTGATTGATGCCAAGTGCCCTTTGTGAGATCTGGCTTGGGGCACAAATCCTCACTTTGCAGGGGGGGATAACATTCTCCGCAGTGGCGTAACGGAGAACACTTGCCCCCCTGTAAAGTCAGATTTTGGGCCCCCAGGTTGGATCTTACAAAGGGTAGGTATTTGGCGGCAGTTAGGCCATGGGCCCCTAGAACCCTGGCCCCCACGATGCGGGGTTTGCGAGGGTGTACGTTACGTCACTGATTCTCCGTTTCGCCACTGAAATCATAAACTATTGAAATTTTTTCAGAGATAAATAATTTCTACCAACATTTTTTCACCTTTGTAGAGTTTAAACTATACCAAATTAACACGTTACAAACGGTTCAATTTAGTTGCACTCTAAAGGAATTCTTTTACATTCCTTTCCTCTCTCGAAATGAACTTTGGCGAAAAATATTCAACTTGGCAACCCTGTTCGCGTGCCAACAGAAGCCAGAAGTAAAGGAAAGGAATGAAAAAAAGAGAAAGAAGAAACGCAAAGGGGGAAGAAGAAAGTCAATCTGACATAGCATGAGGCAAGCGCGTTCGCAAATGTATTTACAGTATTTTTTTGTTCCCCTCCCCCTCGCGACATTTTCTAACCAGAAAAGCAAAGGGGGAAAGGAAAAGAACAGGAAAAAAACTTTACATTAAACATGAGAATGCTTTTATTCTTAGCTTTCAACTCGTGCGAAAAGAAAGGTGCTCGCTTGTAGAATTGCGTCCCTTGTTTATTTGCGTGATTCATTGGGAGACTGCCAAGGTCCATTTGACCCTCATTGCTCACAAGGGCTACCGGCAGCACGCGATATTTGTGGACACTTCGCTGACCAATTTGAGACGGAAATAGTTTTCGGATTTATGCCCTGTCCCTTATTATTAAATGATTTTTGCATGTGTTTTCCTTCCACCTCCCCTGAAAGTACTTACGGAGAGTAAAAAATATTTCTCTCGTACCCATTTTAAATGAGTGATTGCTCAGTAAACAACTAATTTTGGCAAAACAGTGAACTGATAAATTAAGTAGTGACATTTTTCCAAGGAATGAAATATTTTAATCGAAATTTTGTTTATATATATGCATATTGCTATGTCCCCTTCCCTTCCCCCTCGCTCTGTATGTGTATATATCCTTACTAATGTTATAAACGTGAATGTTTGTGTGGATGTTTGGTACTCTTTCACGCAAAAACAACTGAATGGATTTTAATGAAATTTTACAATAATATAGCTTATACATCAGAATAACACATAGGCTATAATTTATAAAGATATTGTGTAAAGTGTCCAAAATATAACAGTAGTTGTCAAGTAAGTAGGAAAAAATTCTGCCATCTGTAAAAAAAGCCCGCGACAGCATATATCTATCTTTGATGTGTGAAGCAAAACTTTGCATTTTGTTTCTATCTTTACGCCAGGCTCCGCTAATCCCAGTGAAAGCTTGAACAGGCGGAGTGTGAGGCTAATTACAATTTTAATATAAAATAAATACAACAAAAAGTAATATTAACGTACTATACTTCCAGATATAAATTATTTACAGTACTTTAAGCGTTCATTACACAAAATTTGTAACAATGTGTTACTTTTGCTGAGCAGAGATCAGCTTAGGAAAGTGTTTTCAAAAATCGACCCGCAAGAGAGTGACGGGGAGTTATAGATAAAAAAAAATCCTTTTTATCAGCTGTTAGATCTGCAGAATTAAAATTTAACAAACAGGGTTTTTTTTTATTCAGCTGAGATATGCAAAAAGCCTTTTTTTTTTGTTTAATTTGCAATTCACGAAATATTAATTCATTAAAAACTTCTTTATCCTTCAATCTGTATTGTTTAATTTTTCAATTCGCCCTTGCGAAGAACGGGCATAACAGCTAGTTTATTTATATATACATCTATCAATGATTAAGTGTGTTTGCTAACGTCGCACTGTAGAGCAATGCTGAGATATTGGTGATGGACCACGTAATTTTGAGCCATATTCAATGACGAGAATTACACCTGATCTCTGGCACCCTTTGTCTGAACTTCCACATCACGCCAACGCGTGACCCTCTACAGATTTAACGTGCATCAGCCTCTATACGATGGATTCTCAGTAGTACTAAGGTATAGTCATGTTTACCTACTATACATATTACTTTTAACATGTTACATGTACTTCACATAAACACAGTCGTCTCCGGTGCCTCACAGGTAGCGAGCCCGCTTCGTAAGACAAAGGTTGCGGGTTCGACCCCGGCTGGAGTTGATAGATTTTCTGGATGAGAAAACCGTAGATATGCATGTCATATGATTATGTGGCATGTAAAATATCCCTTGAGTATCAATTTGGATCGCGGCAATATTTAGCATCCGACGAAAGTTTAAGTTGAATAAAATCCTAACATCACAATTTGGTAGCGCAAGCCGCCACTAGATGGTGTCACAAATAAAATGGTTTCCACTCTTGGGGACTTGCTGTGTTTGCAAAGGCTTAGTTGGTAATATGCAGCCCATTGAAAAAAACGTAAAGACAATTAAAAGTATATTGTATTAGTTATTAAAAAACTTTAATGTATACAAATGTAAATTACTCATTAATAATATTAATTTGTTCTCCAGATGTCACCTACCTATGCATTATATGTAGTAACGTAGAGATGTGTTAACCTTTATATAAGCAAGATGTCGAAGTCTAAAGTCTGTTGAAATTATCTTCAGTCGCATTTCCTATTCGGTATTTATTTATTTATTTATTTTTTTTGGTATGTTTTGTGTTTATTGCCGCATAGGCAGACAACTATTTTTACTCAAATGCATTGTTTTGAATGGTATTAAACTGTTTATTGCCATTTGAGAAAATTCGTGCGTTTTGCATGAATTTAGTACCTAAATTTTGGGATCTGTTGTTATTTAAATTTAGATTATAATGACGAATTTGTTGATAAGTCGATAATTTGTTCCTTCTTCATAAAAAGATTCTTTTCCACAAATGGTAAAATGGGTATATTTTTCATTTAAAAACCATTTAGTTTATCAATACATTGTACTAAAATCAAATTATCTTGGGGGAACCTGGGATCATAAACAACGGAATATTTATAATCTGGTAGAAAATGGAAAAAACGTTTAAATATTCTTTTATAATATTACAATACAAAAAAAGGTTTGCGGAATATTACTAAAAAGGGAGCATGTCCGGAGCTGAATTAGGTTTTTAAGTTTCCCTCCGTAAGCCTCGCTTTTAGATACTCGTGATCATACAAGCTCCATACAGAACGGGAATTTATTTTGAATATATATATATTTATGATTTTCTTAAACTTTTTATTTTGATTCGTGGAACCCCAGAGTTTCATGGAACGCTGTTTGAAAGACCCCTGATGTATATTATTATTCCACTTAAAAGCCTGAATAAGAAATTTTATTTCATCGAAATTATTTACAAAATAGATTGTAGATGGGTATGACAAAGTGCTGGTTTTCTTGTGAATTTCTTATACGTATAAACTTTAAGGTATCCAACTACGTTCGGAACCGTGATTTTAAAGAAGCACATAAATGGATAATTTTCATGATATTTAGTGTCACTTAGATTAGAATACACGTATAAAAATTGTTTAAAGGACATTTTGACAAAAAATTATTTAAATACAATATATTTCGGCAAAAAATTAACTTAGAATAACCATTTTTCAAAATGTTCCTTTGTGAAAAATGCATCTATTATAATAATATTTTGCCTGCATATAGCTCGGACCTCTGCACAGAGGCTCAACTATGATTTTTGAAAAAAAATCACATTATTTTCAGAGTTACAACCCATTAAAATAATGATCGGCGTTTTTTTCTTAAAATTTCTTCCCTCTGTTGTCGTAAAGCAGGGATAAGCCCGCTTCTAAGTTATATATTTCAAAACTTCTAGTTGAGCCTCTGTACAGAGGTCAGAGCCATATGCAGGTAAAATATTATTATAATAGAAGAATTTTTCACAAAAGGAGAATATTTTGAAAATGGGTCATTCTAGGTTCATTTTTTGTCAAAATATTGTACTTAAATAATTTTTTATTGTAATACTATTCTTAAAACAATTTTATATAGATTTTTAACATAAGTGACACTAAATATCATAAATATTATCCATTTATACGCTTTTGCAAAATCACAGTTCTGAACGTAGTCGGATACTTTAAGGTGACTGCCTACCTTCCGACCCAATTTTTTTATAAAAACAAATATTTGAAATAAATTGTGTTTTTAGGAAGAAAAAAAAAAGATATGTAAATACATAAAATTTTTTAAATAAATATTGTACTCTTAGAAAAATTGGTTGTTTTCAAGGAAATTTTACCAAATTTTTACTAAAATGGGTAACACTGTATAAAAATTTCTAATACAATTATCATAATTTTTTTTATACACAACATACATATTATGGTGTTCTTCAAAATGAACCAAAATCTAAGAGAAATATTAAAATACAAAAAAAAAATTATACACAATTATACATAATAATATGAAAATTTTATATAATATTTTTAAAGTTTTTTCTTTATATATACTCTAAATGAAAAAATATTTAACCTACAACAAAACTTATGGTCCACTTAAGGAAAATTAGTATAATAAACATTCCCACAAAGTTTCAAAACGTTATCTGGTTTGGTTCTTAAGGTATGTATCTGGTAAAGAGTTTCTTTCAAAAACATAATTTTGAGAAAAACGCATTTAAAGTTTTATCTTCCTGCCCTTTGCATAGAGTGATGTTTTTTAAAATCACTATAATTTTATTTCTATTTCTGTAAAGGGAAAAGAAAAACTGTTTTCGAAAGAAAAATGTTCAAGCTGTAAGATTTTGAAATAAAAAAAAAGCCTTATGTAGACGAAAAACGACATTTTTAAGGTAGGCAGTCACCTTAAAATTGCATAAATATGCTGTACATACACATTTTATTTAAGATCCCAGTTTTGATCTTCTTAAAAAAAGGAAATAATAATGAAATCAAAAATTCTTTTTTTTAAAAAAATAATGATCAATTTAAAAAGTTGTAAATACTCTCCCACCTCCTTCACTTTTTTAAAAAATTCTATTATTATTCCGAAGACATTATAAGTATTGCGAGATTCCAGCAGAGATTGTAATTGTTATTAATTACTTTTGAGAATTCCTTTATAAAGGCCAACTTTAAAAATTCTCAAATTCCCTAAAAATACACTAAGAATAAATGATTACCTGATCTCTGAAACATAACCGATTAAAATCAAATAATGCTTTAATCATCATAAACATACATACAGCTTTTGAAAGATCTCATTCGTTGATCGCATTCATTTGTCTTAAAACTAAAGATTTTGTTTTAAATTTCTTTTCAAATTGTAACTAACAATATGTTAAGTCCACACATAATTTTTAAATACTTTTTTTATTATATTCACTTAGAGATCAGTATATTTTTTCAGTAAATACACACTATAGAAATTTAAATGTCCTTTTTCTCACACAAAACTGTACTGTAGCACGGTATTTTTGTAATGAAGTATCAAATATTTTTTTAATTATTGCAGATACAAAAATTAAAGTTTATCTTATTGCTTTGTCATTATATATTTGCATATTTTATATGCAACCTTCGATAAAATGCATATCGGAATATTAAAAAGAAAAACTAAATTGATTTGTTATAAAAATAAAAGAATTATATATTCCTTTGAAAAATAGTAAGTATATATTTCGGTACACATATCTTAGATAAATACTAAAAATTTTATTAATTACAAATAAAAGAAATGAAGCTTTTATTATTTTTTTAACAAGATATATTTTAATTGCCCCATGATTTAACGACATTCTTGAAAGAAAATGTATGGATATCAAAAACTGTTGTGACTACATTATTCTACTTTAAAATGGAAGGATTTTTAACCAAGTGATGTATGTATTTTTCATAACTTTGTTTCAAATTTCTTCATCTTTTATTTTTAAAGTCTTAAAGTTAAAAGTCAACACTCGAAAGTCAGTAGAAGCATTTAAAACTTTGTTTTAAGCGCAAAGTGCTTTTAAAATCTTTTACTTCCTTGGTCAAAATTAATAAAACATGAGCTTCACTTTGGGCATTTAAAATATTTTAACCCCTTTACTGGTTTGTCCATACGTGGTACGAGTTACCAAAAGTTGGCTACAACCGGTTTGCCCGTACGCTGTGCGGGCGCACACTGATATATTTTCTTCTTTCTTTCTATTATTTACACATACTTTTATTTCTTACAGTGAGATTATTAGTGCTGGGGTTATTAAGAGATGCAGTACTGAAATGATTCTCATCTGGGATTTTCTTTGCGGAGAAGGCGGGAATTTTCCACTGAAGGAAAAATTTAGATTCTTGAAAATATTCAATAAGGAACAGGGGTTGGCGAGGCAATGTGCAATTAGTTGCTTGAGAAGAAATAAAAATGAAAAGATAATCCAAAAAAAGCTGATATTGTATCTGTCCCTATTGCAATGCAAAATTAATAAAACATTATGTATTAAAATGTGTGTGCTTATATACATGCACACACACAAAAAGTCTTCAACCGTTTGAAAAAAAGTACGTAGATGACGCTTTTTTGTATGTATGAGAGAAATTCTAAGAAAAATGTAATATATTTTTCATAGAATGCAGTGTGTATTTAAAAAAATAAAACATTTACGGGGGTCTGAGCTCCACAATTATAAAAAATTGTGTGAAGACTTTGCAATTCAAAATTCAAATAAAATTCTCCCATTCTTGTATTCTGTTAAATATTATGCTTACTGTAAAATCCGGCGTATTACGCGCACTTTCTTCTTTACGAAGAAACCTGATATGCAATGCTCTTATGTTTTGAAGCCATTTTTTTTCGAGGTATTATTCCAAGCTTTAGAAAAAACAGTATGTTTCTAGAACTACAACCCTTTAAGTTCATAAAGAATGTCATTAAAAAAATAATAAAAAAAAAAACAGAATTTCGATCTATGTAGATGTCTAATATTTTTCTATGTTCATCTTTTATTATTACTATTATTATTATTATTTAAAAAGCTCTCATTTTTATACCCGGCGTATTGCGCGAACCCATAAATTTCGATCTTGTTTTTTGTGATAAAAGTGCGCATTATACGCCGGATTTTACTGTAGTTTAATTTGGGCAGAAAAATGCACTGCTTTTGGGGCTAAAAGTCGCTACTCGCAAGTCAGTAGAAGCATTTTAAACTTTGTTTTAGGCATATAAAGTGCTTTTTAAATCTTTTACTTTTGATCAAAACTAAAAAAAAAAACAACAACAATATACCCAGGTTTTTCACTTTGGGCACTTAAAAATTTTTAAGGAAATTTTTTTTAATCAATCCAATTTGGTCAAGAACATTTTTAACTCTTGCCCCCTTTGTTACTCTTACAATATTACTAGATAAAAGGGAACTAGAAATTTACTTTTTTCATTGAATCTTCGAGAAAAACTAATGAAAAGAATTCCTAAATCTCACAACTCCAAGCAAGCAAGGAATAATCATTTTCCCAAACATTATAAAACGTCCCCTTATAAAAAAAAAGTATAAATCTCAATCCAATTTAGAGATCGAATTTAAATGGAGTGTTCCAAAATCGAATGTTTTTCCTTTTCTTCGTTTTTTCTTTAACTTCGTGCCAGCTCCATTAGCATTTAATACATATGAAAGCTATAAATGCTTTCGATTTGAAAAAAAAAAAAAAAAATCTCTTGGATATATAAAGAAAAAAATCACGCTCATAAAAGGTTTTTAATAAACAAATATCATAAAAATTTTTGCTGTCTTCAAACAAAAGTTAGAGATAGAAAGAGAGAGTTTAGAAATGAAAAAAAAAATTACAATTATGAAAAGCTTCTTTGCATCTACGTGCTCTTTAAAGCATAGAATTCTAGAAATTGCATATATACAGACAAGTATCTGCGAAAAGAAAATCAGTCTTTTCTTTCGTCTAACTCTAGTAGGCCTTTTTTTTTCTTTTTTTTTTTTCCAAAGGAAGAAAACTATTGTTAAAAAATACTGCTAATGACATTTTTGTGCTGGATTTTTTCGCTTTGATGCACTTGCTTTTAAAGATGTTTAATTTTTTTCTTGCTTTTAAAGAAGGAATATTTCATTTGGATTTATTTATTGGCAACGGTTTCCTTAATTTTTTTTTTAAAAAAAAGATATAATAAAGCGAGATGAAAGCTTTTAACGCTGGTGATTTCTTTTATGCTTTTGATAAGTATTCGGAATCGAATGACATCGCGTGTGTAGGAAGTGTTGAATTTTTTAAATTATCATAAAATATACTTTCTATTATGAAAAAAAGTTTTCAGTTGTTAATTCAAAATATTTTGAATGAGTATTTATTTTTCTTATTATTTTTCAGTTTTTGTGTAACTGAGAACATGATTTTGAAATAGCTTCCGAAGATAAAATAAGTTACATCCTCAAAAAAGTTTAATTACTTTATTTCAAAGGCTTGTTTCTTTAAAACAAAATTTATTTCTTATTCCTTCATGAAGTTATTAATATTTTAAAGTTATATCCATAAAAAAATTTAATTTCGATTTTTCTTGTATAATAGCCTTTGAATACAAACTTGTATTTAAAAATAATATACACATTTGAAGTGTTAAGACTATGTACAAAAAAATCCCCACCAAAATAATTGGACCCTTTTTACGAGCATTTGAAATAATTAATAGACCCAGAAAAAATATTAAAAAAATCTTGTTATTATAAGAGCATCAAGTAGCTTAAATTAAAAATGACACATTGTATTATGTATAAGCTATTTCTATAATACCCTTAACTATCTCATAACTATCTATCCTAATTTAAAAGTTAAGTATGTAATTCATCTTTAAAAAAACTTATTTATTAAAATTAAGCTTAAAAATTAAAGTATCAATTAGATATTCATTCTTTTTTTTTGAATTGCTGTGCATAAATAAAAGCTTTTAATATACTTGGTATTTCAGTAAATAGAATTAAATAGTATGGATTTTTTTACATAATTTATTTTTCTGAAATAAAGTATATCAACGTAAGGAGCAACGTAAATCTAGGTGCATAGATTTTACTCTAAACCGCCTTTTAAGAGGTATTTATTTTCATCTGAAAAAAAGTGATATTTCTTTGTAAAGAAAAATTTCACTGTTATAAGTTTTTTTTTTTAATGATTTCTTTCAGATGAGTATTCATTCTAATTAATTACATTTCTTTTTGTTGGTTTGAAGAATTCATTATCTTTGTGAAAAAGGTAAATATATATATGAAGTCCAAACTCATTTTAAATGTAATTTGCATAACATATCTAAGACATGTGAACCTTCATTTTAATTCTGGTAAGAAAATATATTAGTTAAAAATAAATAATAAAATATTCACAAGGTTTCTTTACATTCAGTACAAGTATTTGATTAAATTTTATCAGAAACTAATGAATTTTTTTACCAAGATAGTCTTAGGAGATTTTGAATTTTATTTTAATTAGAGATCTCAAACATTTCATAGGTTTACTTGATCCAAATTTAATTACTTAACATAATTAGATATGTATGAATTTCAGTGGTTTTTTTCTTATTTCTTACAATTTATCCCTTTACATAGGACATTTAGAGAGAAAAAAAGCACCCAAACACAAAAACTAATTATAAAAAAATGTTTATTGCTCACTTCTGATGAAATTACTAGAAAATGTCGTTAAGGATTTAAAGAAAAATTTCTTTCTTTTAACCTTTATTAATGAAATGGATATTCCGAAAAGTTTGGAATAAAATTCAATTGTAATTTAATGTTTTTTCCCCTAATTATACTCTTTTGAAAACTAGCAGTGTTTCAGGAATAAGTTTTAAAAATACCTACTTATTTAATTACTAACTACTACTATTACTAACTACTTATTTAATTTGTTATTGATTGAAAATTTAAGTTGGAAAAGAAATGGTTTATGTTTTATATTATTCTGAGCAATTGTGTACTCACATTAGCTTCACTTAAGCTTCACACAAAAATTAACACATAATATTCTGATTTGTTTAATAATAAATAAATAAACGTGCTTTCTTAAAGAAAAAGAAAAACTACATACTTTATCAAGTAATGTGTTCTAATTTTTTTGCATTGATTTTGAATTATTGATGGTAGCACTTCCACGGCTCATACAGGTTCGGGGTTCAAACCCCGGGCTGGGCAAGGTTCACTTAACTTTTCAAAAGTACCAAGTAAACCTTAAATAAGTACCAAGCTTACTTGGGAACCAAACACTTCGGGGAGGGGTCTCGTCACACAGATCATCTGACATGAACATCTGCTTGTGCACCTCAGTGCCCTAAGTCACGAAAACTGAGATAGGCACAGTAGACCTTGGCCCCCCATGGGTTGCTGTGCCACTGAGTTTAAGTAAGGATTTTTGATTCTGTAAAGAATTTGGGACAAATTTATATAACCTTTTTTGTTTAGTGTTTTGATTTAAACCATACATTATTATTAATGGATATTTATATATGAATAAAATTCATTTTATTTTTGATTATTTATTTATTTTGTTATCTCTTTCAATGTTTTCTCAATATTTCGTAAAATTAATTTAATTCAGGAAAACTCTTTTTTTTTACAAGGAGGATACGCTCCTTAGAAAACCGTGCAAAAAACCCTGTAAAAATACAGGCAACATATGGTAAATTTGGGGATATGTTCCACAATTTTAAAAAGCGTGATGATGGAAAAACTAAATATTTTCTCTAAGCACAGTGCAAAAAAATAATAATGAAATCCATTTTAGTATTTATAAATCAATAAATAAATAAATAAAAATTATTTTTATTAATAAAACAATTAAAGTTAGCGTACATGAAAAACTTAGTCTTCTATATGTTGCAAGTCTTAGAGTATAAAACATATAAAAATTCAAATTGAAATAAGGAATAAACCTGCTAGCAACTATTCATCGCTACTTGATAATAAGCATGCACGTTTATTGCGATCCAAAATACTATAACGAGTAGATGCGTCAGATATGTCTGGCACAGAGTTACTCAACCTTTTTTCTGCTGGGCCGCATACAAATGATAGTTATTTCACGCGGGCAGCAACATGAGGATATATGGGGGAGAAATGCTTTAAGGCCAAGATAACATTGGAAATTTAAAATGTGGAAATTTGATCAAATACTATAATTCCTGTTTTTTTTTAATTATTATTTTTTTTTTCATTTTTGTCTCTAACATTAATTAAGAAGCATTTAAGAAACACTCCTTCAGAATTTCTGTATCAGTAAACGGTTTCATATGATTACCAATAATATAACTAACTCATAGGATGTCTTTGTTGCAGCTGTGATATTACCACTGACAAAACACTATGTTGCTGTTGCAAGATTATTCAAGAAAGCCTATTTATCACTTCTTGAAAGAAAGAGATCATCGAGGAAACGTGTCATTGAATGATTCCTGTTTATTGGTATTTCTTAAATAAAGCACTTTTGTGACAAACCAAACAATTACTGATCATTGTTTATTTTTCACTACAAAATAGTCAACCTTCCAATCGTCTTGAAACGATACATTTTCTTCAAATATTTTTCACTTGCAAGATATGAATGATAGTTAAGGTATCCGACTACGATCGGAACCGTGATTTTAAAAAAGCGCATCAATGGGTAATTTTCATGATATTTAGTGTCACTCAGATTAGAATATATGCATAAAATTGTTTCAAGGACATTTTGATAAAAAAAATTATTTAAATACAATATTTTGGCAAAAAATTAACTTAGAATAATCTTTTTCAAAATGTTCTCTTTTTGTGAAAAATGCTTCTATTATAATAATATTTTACCTGTATTTAGTTCAGACCTCTCTACAGAGGCTGAACTAGAATTTTTGAAAAATTCACATTATTTTCAGAGTTACCACCCATTGAAATAATTATTGGCGTTTTTTCCTTAAAATAGCTTCCCTATGTTGTCGTAAAATATGGATAAACCCACTTCTAAGTTATATATTTCAAAAATTCTAGTTGAGCCTCTGTAGAGAGGTCTGAGCTACATGCAGGCCAAATATTATTATAATAGAAGCCTTTTTTACAAAAGGAGAACATTTTGAAAAAAGATTATTCTAAGTTAATTTTTTGCCAAAATATTGTATTTAAATAATTTTTATCAAAATGTTCCTTGAAACAATTTATCATGTTTTTATCTGAGTGACCTAATCAAAAACTACATTTATGCGCTTTTAAAATCACGGTTCCGAACGTAGTCGGATACCTTAAAAATTAGTTACACTCATAAACTTGTCGTTACTCCACTGTTGTCCGTTCCTAATAGAAAAAGAATATCAATTTGTACTCATGTGACACCGACAGCAAAAAGAAAAATTGATATATTTGATTTCTTGACAAAGAATTTCCAGCCAAATTTTTAATACACTGTTCTTAAATAAGTGAATTTCTCAAAACAATGCTCCACTTAAAAAGGTTCGGTGGCCCGCGGGCCGCAGGTTGAGTATCGCTGGTCTAGCACAACTGCCCGCGTTGATTCAAATGAAGAATTCCGTTCGTTATTAATGACCTTTGTTGGTATTTTTGTTGTTACAAAGATTGTTATATTAGCGGTTGGCTTTTTTGTTTTGTTTCTCAAGTAGCTTATATAATTCTTGATGCCTGGCAACAGAAAACTTAAGATTGCGTTGAAATTTTTATGGACGCTCTATGTCAGGATCATGAGTAAGAAAATGCTGTTCCATACTTGTTGCAGGTTTCAAGCTCTCGAGAATTAAATCAGGTGTTAATAGCTGAACTTCACCTTCGACTTCGTCATTATCGACTTATTTATTATCATAAACTTTCATAAATTCTATGAAATTGTCCTGATCAGAAAGGATTTCTAACATCAATTCTAAAATCTTTCCAGCATCAGAAAAAAATCTGAAATAATTCCTGTAATTTTATTTGTGGTATGAAATTATATTAAAATGCATGTCAGTTAAACAAAACTCACAGTGTGTGTATAAGAAAAAATAATGCTTTTTTTTATAAAGATACATGTAACACACATAAAATCCGGTGTATAATGCGCGCACTTCCAAAAAAAAAGATCCAAATTTACAGGTGCGCGTTATACGCCGGGTATAAAAATGACAGGTTTAAAATGAAAAAAAAAAAAAAAAGAGAAAAGATAAGTATAAAAAATTATTATTCTGCCTCTATCGAAACACTGTTTATTTAAAAGAAATGACTTTCCTCTTAAGAAATTAAAGAGTTGTAGTTCTAGAAATATTTTTTCAAAAGCTTCGGATAATACTTCGAATAAATGACATAAAAAAAGTAGAACTCTTTTAAAGGTACATACGCGTTATACGGCAAATATACCTAAAAATTCAAAATAAAAAGCGAAACTATGGGTTTTTTCTCCTTTATACCCCCTTTTTTACCCCAATAAAAACTGGAAAAAAGAAAATAAATTATGAAGAAAGGAAGCTAAAAATTTGGCTCTGTTAATGGGCTTTCGTAATGAAAATTATTGATAAAGTAAAAAATTGTTGGAAAAAAAATCCCACATAGAAATAAAACAGAATGCTTATTCAATTCCTACTATTAGTTCACAATTTCTCTCTCTCTCTCTATGCTTGTATCTGGTTCAAATTTTCAATAGTTAATAAAATACTTTCTATTCATCCATTCAAGTTCAGATACATTTTTTAAACTTGTAATGAATGACACTGGATGTTAATACAGTTTTTTCAAAGATTCATTAGTTAAATTAAAAAATGAATAAATACTAACAAACAAAAATAACACCAATCAAAATAAATCAACACCATATATAAAAAGTAAAATCACTTTCTATATTGCCACTTAATAATGTGATTATATCAATTTATATTAATTGTAATTATTTAATAAAAAGTAACTAAAATAAAATTTTTCTTTGTTAACCAAAAATAGGAATTAAACAATTTTTTTTTTTTAAAATATCAATATGCAGAAAAATTTTGAAAACACAATTAAAGAAAAAAAATTTAGAAAAACAAAAATAAAAAAAAAAAATTTAAATTTAAAAAAATTTGGAAAAAAATTAAAACTCAATGTTGGGAATTTTCACATATATACTAAGCCACTTTCCAAAACCAAACTCTCATCAAATGTTTCTTTTTCCCCCTTTTTTATTCCTCCAACAAACTTTTTCTTTACAACCCCCTCACCCAAAGGGTAAAAAAGGGCCGGGCAGCTTTTTAGTTGACGCGACGCTTTTCCCGAAATTTAAAAATAAAAACCATTCCTTCCCTGTTTCCCCTGACACAACGTGATATGGATGAGTAAGATCGACCTCCTGGAAACACCACATCTAAATTCAGCTGACGCAGTTTCAGCCTCCCGCAGATAAGGCGCACAACAGCAATTGCGTCCGGCATTCGATGTCTGGAAAAGTTCATTTAAGATAAGCAAGTCCGGCACAACGACGCAACTGGTAGGACTCATACAGCGTCCCTTTTCGAAACTCGGTGCGGGATTTGGGCCCATTTTCCCTGATGGGCCTTTTTATCCCGGGGCTTGCTTTATTCGCATCTATTTGTTAACGAATTTTACTGTTGAATAAACCCAAGATCTTACCGAAATTCGTGACATTTAAACCCCGGGGTTGGCCCATGGAAAATTTTTCCCGAAATAGAGATATGGGGTATGAGGGCAATAAATTATTAAGAGAGGGAAATTGACCGATTTTTTTAAGTAAAGAAAATATAATAGGATGCTGTATTTTCTTTATAGATAATGTTTTTTTGATGAGATAATTTATTTTTGATTTGCTTTATTGTTGATATTGATTATAATCTCGAGTATAAATCTCTGGTCTATCTGTACTTTTGAATTGATGGGCGTGCTATTAATCTTATGGTTTATATCAGTGATCGCCTAAACGTCGATCGCGAGCTACTAGTATATAGCGCGTCCTAAAATTAATGCAAGAAGTAATTTTCATAAAAATCACAGGTTTATTATTAAAAATTGTAATTTTTTTTGTTGATTCAGAAAGTGTACAGTATCTGGTTGTATATGGAATAGCATATCGGATATAGCAACGATTTTTTTTTTTAAAAACTCTTTCCCTTTAATTTAAATTTTTCCCGGAACTTTTGCATATATATAGCTGAATGTCCATAATACAAGGCTAAATTTTCTTCTTAAAGGCATGAACGGGTTTTGGGAATTTCAAAAGGGAACCTTTCATTTTAAAAAATTTTTAAGGAAAAAGACCAAAATTTTAAGGCGTGATCTAGAGGCCAATTTTGACCCAAACATTAAATTAAAAACGACCAGGAAAATTTTTTTAGAATTTTTGCAAAAACAATATGGAGTTTCCAACCAAGATATGCAGATTCCTTGGATCTCTTTTTGTTGAATCTTTTTTTTTATAAACTGTTCAGTTAAAAGTGATATCGTATTTACTAATAATGTGAGTTTTTAGGCAATAAGCAATTGTAATATTCTTTTAAAAAGTTGGTAGTTAACAATAAGTTCGTAGTTTTTTTGGTAGGTAATTCACTGGTTACAGTAGTTCAGAAGTTTCTTACGTTTGGTGACCACTGGTTTATATGAAGTACTGAAATATAGGCTTCTATCTTAATTTAATTTCGAAAGTAAAATGGGCAAGAAAAGTGTTTATTTGAACAAATTTCTCCTCTGGTCTCAGATGTTATTTATTTTTAAATGAAGGAGAATTTACATATCTATATTCCTATAGAGTAGAAAAAAGTATATTTCCAAAAATGAAAAGAAAAATGCAACCATGCAGATTGAATTTTTCTCATTCTTTAGTTTTTTGAATGAACTAAAGTAAACACAACAACAGATGATTGTTAAAAATTTCATAGGAATTTTGTTAACTTATAATTGTTTGAAGGTTGGTAAATGAGGGCCAAAAAGGGAAAAGGGATCTTCCCTTTTAATTTAAATTTCCCCCCTCGAAATTTTTGGGAAGTCCTTTAGTATGATTAGGGTTTACGAACGAGTTGCAAGGATGTTATGAGTTCGGGGCTTTTATCCCCCCAAAAGATCCACCTTAAAAGGTTGTTTCATCCCAAATTTAAATTGGAATAATGGCGGTCTTTTTTTGGGCATCTGGACGGGTTCGCCCTCAATCAATTTTCTGAAAGTCTGATGTGGGCATCACGTTTGGGTTAATTTCGGGGGTCTGGGGAAAGAAAAAGGGCAGGCTATTTTGGGACGATGGGATCCGGGGGGGTGGCTTAGGGTGATCTTCATGGTCGGAAATTTTGGGTGTGATTTTGGCCCGATTGAAAACTGAAGGGGAATCTCTGGGTTTTTCGATGGTGGAAGGGGAAAATTTAAACCCCTGGCTGGCTGCCCAAAGGGGGGTAAAAAAAAAATAAAAAAAAAAGAGGATCTTTTCCCGGGGGGAGAAAAAGAAAATTTAAAAAGGTAAAAAAATTTTTAAAAAAAATTTGTTGGGTGCAAAATTAAAAATTTTTTTGGAAAAATTTTCCTTTAGGGACCAAAAGGTTTTTGCCCGAGGCGGGGAAAAACAAAAGGGCTTGGGGCCAAAAAAACAAAAGGTTTTAAATAAAGGTGGGCCCAGGGGGAAAAACAAAAAATTCATGAAATTTTAGATTTATTTCGAAAATCATTATATAAAACATATATAAAAAAAACACGAAAAAAATTTTAAAATCTAATTATCCTTTACCCTCTTTTCTTTTACTATCTTTTTTGTTTTTGGGGGAAATTTTTATATTTTATTTATATTTTTGTGTGTCGAATTTTATTGACCGAGCCCGGGGTTTTTACACCCTGGTGGAGGCTCAAAAATTCCCCCCTTTTTTGGTGTAAAAATGTGGTGAGTAGGGTGCAAAAAATCCCAAATGTGGGGGGTTTTTTGTCACTCGACTGTGGTTTAAAAATTGTAAGGGCCGTCCCAAAAAAAGCCCTCATGTAGCTTTATAGTGCGACTTTAATAATAATAAACATTCACTCATTTGAGCTTTTCAAATTCACAAATTTTAATTATTTATTCCTCATTGATAGCTTTGAGTTATATTTAGTTTTATAATTTATCCCCCTTAATAAGGGTATCTATGATACTGATAACCTTTTATCGGTACGAACTTCAAATTTAAAAAAAATTCTCGATTAACACTTTCATTGCAATCAACTGGAAAAACTCCATTTGAACATTGCTCTTATTTTTTGAATCGATAAAAATCTATGTTTTGAAAAATGTGTTTACATATACTAGTTTGTGTGTGTAAAAAATGCTTTTACATATACTACTAAAAAATCCGCATACTCTTTAACTGAATGATTGGTAGTTGATATCTTGAAATCATTCATATTATTATTGAATTCGTGTATAATGTATAAAAATAAAATAATAATAAGATGACAAATATTTAATGTCATAATTACCGTAAAATCCGGCGTATAACGCGCACCTGTACTTTTAAGCTGCATTTTTTTTATTTTTAGTTACATTCGCCGTATATCGCGAACCCCGTTTTTCACGAAAAAATCTGAAGTGTACATGTGCAGTGCTTTTATATTTATTCAAGGTATTATCCCAGATTCTTAAAAAAATATTATATTTTTAGGATTAAAACTCTAAGCTCATATGGTATGTCATATGATTTAAATAAACAGTATTTAGAACTATGCAAAATCTTTTTTTTGTCCCATTTTTAAATTTTTTTTTGGTGCGAGTTTCCCTAAATTTCAATTTATTTTTTTTGTTAAAAATTTGTTTTTACAACGGATTTTAAAAACTTATTTTCTGCACCATCTGGATCAGCGATTTTTTTAACCTGCAGCCCATGAGCCTTTTTAAAAGCCCCGGGCATGGGGCCCCTTCTCTAGAAATTTACTTTTTGGGGAAAATTGTATTTAAATTTGGTGGGGAAAATTTTTTGTAAAAAAATCAAATATATCAAATTTTTTCTTTTTGCTGTTTGGGGGTCTCGGGGACGAAATGGCATTCTTTTTTTATTTGGAACGATTACGGTTTTGTGATGACAAACAAAAGTTGGATGGCCCAAATTTTTTGGGGGGAACCCAATTTTTTTTATTTTTTTTCATATCTTGAAAAGGAAAAAAATTACAATGGATAATCAAGGCATCCTAGGGGAATCTGTTATGCTTTGTCATCATATGAAACTGTTTCCGTGCCCGAAATTGTGAAAGGGGAAATTTCTTAAATGCTTCTCATTTAGTGTTGGGGAAAAAATAAAAACAAAAAAAATATAAGGGGAAAAAATAATTAAAAAGCAAAACAAAAGGAGTTATAATGTTTTTATCAATTTTTCCTATTTTAAAATTTCCAATGTTTTCTTGTTCCCCAAAGGGATTTTTCTTTTTCCCCCCATTTATCCACATGTTGGGGCCCACTTGGGAAAAATTAACATATGTATGCGGCCCTTGAAAATAGCTGGCATATGTATCGGCCCAACAGAAAAAGATTAATTTCCCCTGTCTGGGTGCTTTGCGAAAACCCCTTTTCCCTATTCCCAGTCTGTTTTTAAGGGTTTAATGGAACTTGGGGGTGGGAAATTTTATATGGTTCTGGATTCTCAATTATATGACACGTCAACCTAAGTTAGTCAGCTGTCTGTTAGTATAGAGGGTTTTTTAAAGTTTGAGAAAAAAAGGGTTTTGGGAAAGGAATAATGCAATTACTTTGGTGTTCAGATTAATTAATAAGACGTTGAGAATTAAACGTTTTATCAACAATGTCAACTTTAAATGAAAAAAAGATACTCATGATAAATAGAAAATGAAAATGTTTTTCACCCTGTTATTTTTATCAAATGAGTAGTTTCTTTCCTCGAGTTTTAACCTCACAGAGTTATTTTTAAAATGTTTTTTTTTAATGTATAATTACTGATTAGAAATAATATAAGAAAAATTTCTCAAGAAAGATAATTTTGCCTCGTAGCATAATTAAATCACAATTTGAGTCACGAAATTAATATTCGTAATTACATGTTACATTTTGAAACTCATTTGTATGATTTTAACTGTTAAAATTTTAATTATTTTCTCTTTCTTTACTTTTATTCTTCGACGAACTTTTTTTAAAGTGGTTAATACACTTTGAATGCACGATTTAATATGTTTGAATTTTGATTTTATTTTAAAAGAAAATAAAAGCTACTAAAACCAAATCTAAAGTTGTAAAATTCACTAAAAACAATTTAATAGTAACATGTACACACACATATTCTTTGATATATTTTTTTTATATTTATGAAGCAAAATATTTTGTTTTTTATCAAACAAGTTAACTTATGCTTTGAAATATTAATCAATTATTAGAAACTTCTCTCTCTCTCTCTCTCTATCTCTCTCTCTAGTAGGTATAATATCCTAATATTATATAATACTACTACTACTGGTGTAACTAGTCCTGAGTGAACCATATATCAAAATTCCTAGAGGGCCCCTTTTTTTAGGAAACTTAACATTTTATGATATTTTTCTTATCCATTTTAAGTAACCTAAAGCTTGGGGCCCCCGTATCATTGATATGGATGATACGGTGGTAGATACACCCCTAACTACTACCATTACTTGTGGCGATATAATGGGTACAAAAACATTTTATTTTCATTACTTTAGTTGGGTGTTTTTGAAGTCTTTCAATTTTGGGAAGGAAAAGTTTAAAAAAACGTCTCTTCCCGGGGTTTTTTTGAAATATGTAACAAAAAACAAAATGCATTTTTTTAAATTTAAAATCAAAATATTTTCCGCTCATTTTAACATTCATGTCAAATTTAGTACAGATAATTGTGTTTTGGGGAACCAAAAGGGTATTTTTTTTACGTTTGATGCAGTTCCAATTTTTTGAAAAATAACCTTTTATAAAAAAAAGCATACAAATTTTTCAAATTCAATTTTCTACCATAAACTCCAGCGTAAACATGCAGCTATATTCTCAAGTTGCATTTTTTAAATTTTCAAGTATATTTACTGCACGAGGTGCATCCCCTTTTTTGCGAACAAACTTGAAATGTATGTAAGCAATGCTCTTTGTTTTGAAATCATTTATTCGGCTAATTGGCCGGGGTTTTGAAAAAAAAAGTATACTTGTAAGGCTACAACTCTAAAGCATGTAATTTCTTTCAAATAAATAGTACTTCGATATAAGTAGAAGTTTAATTTTTTTAATTCTCATCTCTGATTTTATTTTTTAAAGGCCCATCATTTTTTTCCCCCCCGTATACGCAAAGAAACTTCAAAACTTATTATTGTTTTTTTTTGTAAAGTCTGTTATATCCCGAATTTTACGGTAATGTAAAAAAAAACAAAAACAAAATATGGTATACGTTTGCAAAAAAAGTTCCAAGTTATACAGTTAATCCTAGATCATTGTCAGTTAATGCGTTTACAACAATTTTAATAACTTGTGACGGGCTCACGCGTCTTTTCTTTAACATAACCTCTGGGTTCTTTCATGGCCAAGATTAATGACAACTCTTTTCCAACCAAAACCCAAGAAGCGAAATGCGAACAAGAAATGCAAATAAGATAGCTTTTAAAAGAACAAAAGTTTCAGTAAGCAGAATGGCAATTTGGGGAATGTTATGTTTGAAAGAGATACAAGCGTGAATTGACAGCCTATCGTAAAGTTACCGGGAAACCCAGCCATTACTACAAGGTGCATACCATTGCACGTGCGCCCAGACGTTTCCATATAGTGATCGAATCTTAGTTTGGATTAAGGTAGGACTGATTATTTGATATTAGGACTTGTAATATTATTAGAAGTGAGAGTAGGCTGAAAATAATTATAACTTAGAAAAAGTAGTCTAAATTACGTGATTCGGTTTAACTATCACTGTGTGTTCATTCTTTCTAGATTCTCACTTATTTAAATTTATCTAAATTGTTAGACATTTAAGTTCGATTCTTAATAAAGTCATATTAAGAATTTAAAATGTCTGTTATCTTAGAAAACCCCACACCTCTAGCTCACGCTGACAATCAAAGATACGGTCACCAAAGGAGGGCTATACCACAAACTATTCAGCTTTTATACAATTAAACTATGCAACCATTTATTGAAGAGATTGATTAATAACTAAGAAAACAGTAGTTTAATAGTGATGCTAATTATAAATTATTTAATTTAAATTATCACATAATTTTATAGGCCTTTTCTATTTGAAAAGATGATCCAAATATAGATTCTGTTCTTTAATATTAAGGGAAGACAGGCTTAAAATAAAGAGCATCGGTAACTTTGGCATAGAACAGAATTTCATACATAAAAATTCTAACGCAATAGAACTAAAAAAGAATGAGATACCTGCTTAATTTTGAGCTTAGAAAATTAAAGTTCTATTTTTATACTTAGAAAAGGAAGTTCATAGTCAAATGTCTTTTTCGATATTTGGCTGTAGTTTTAATTATAAGAGTATACTTAATATTATCTCTTTGCTACTTCTTTTTAAGTTCTAGTGTTATGTTAATTAAATTGAAAAACTAAAATGTTTTTTGAAAAAATAGTCTAGCAAATTTTACAAGTAATATTTTTTATTATTATTATTTTATTTTTTATAAAAATAACATTAAAGTAGAAGTAAAAGATATTTAAAATCTCTAGGGGAAAATGTTTTCTTTAAAATTCACAACGCACTAATCCTAATTAAATCCTTCACAAAATATTCTCAAAAATATTTGGATCTTAGTTTACACCATCCTCTCCTTTTTATTTCTCCCTAGGGAAGCATACATTCTAATCAATGTCTATTTCTTCAAAAAAAATTTTAAATAAGATTATGTTAGTATTAACGTAACAGATATCTTTATTTCGACGAATTTTTTTTAAGAAAACTGGTTAAATTTGAAAAAATAATAATCTACTTACAATTATTTCTTCAAATTCCTTATGATAAGAATAGCCACCTGTACTAAATGATGTTAATCATTTTCAGTGGAGCATACAAGGGAGAGGGTTTTTACAGGTCCTGACCCCCCATAGTTCTTGCTTTTTTTATTGATGCTGATCCTATGTATACAGAACTTAAAATTTTTATTAAGTATTTCTTTTTAACAATTTATTGCATTAATTATGGCTAATTATTAATTTTTGTTCCCAAAATCGACAAAATCAATAAAATATGTTTGGCGGTGTATTGAGGTATGATTCAAGAATAGTGGACTTTCAACCTTGGATCCCTCCTCCCTTTTGAAAATTTTTGAATGCGCCACTGATCATTTTTGATTTTAGTAATAATGCATACAAACAAAAAGAAATTAAGATTCCTAAAGTAAATTGTTATGAATTATTATTATAGAAGAAAAAAAGTAACAGAAAAATTAAGTTAATTCTTACTTAGGTCAGCAAAGAAAAATTTCATTTTAGTTAAATAAATTTAATGAATGAATTAATATACGAAAAAAACTGTATTAACATCAAGTGTCATCCACTACAAGTTTAAAAAAAAATATATTCAAAGCCAAGAGAAAATTCGTTAGAAAAACTTACTGGGACCCCCCATCTAGCTAGTTCTAACTTCGTCAGTGAGTGAGTGAATATTAACCTCGCGCTCTGTTCAGCTACACGAGAGCTTTTCTAATTTCATTGGAAATAACGCAGAATAAATTTAAAATTGAAAAATAAAATTTAATTAATGAATTAATATTTGGGAAAAAAACCTTTATTAACATCAAGTGTCATTCACTACAAGCTTAAAAATGTATTTGAACTTCAGTGGATGAATAAAAAGTATTTTATTAACTATTAAAAATTTGAACAAGATGCAGTGGCGCACACAAGGGGAGGGGTCCTGGGGTCCGGACCCCCAAAGCCCTTGATTTTTTTCCAACTGATTATAATGCTAAGTATATAGTACGTAAAATTTAATTATTATTTGTTACTAATGATTAATTTTATTAATTAATGCCAAATATTTATTCAATAATTAGGTTTTTACTGTGTATTCTTCCCGAAAATCGACAAAATCAAAAGGAGCATGATAAAAGAATGGTGAACATTCGACTCTCGACCCCCCCTTGAAAAATTCCTGTGTGCGCTACTGACAAGATGTATATATATATATATATATATATATATACCGTAAAATCCGGCGTATAACGCGCACTTTGAACACAAAAAATGTGATCAAAATACAAGTGTGCGCGTTATACACCGGGTATAAAATCGATAGCTTTAAAAAATAACAAAAGAGATGAGCATAATTTTTTTTTTACTTTTACACATATCGAAATACTATTTATTTAACAGAAATGATATACCTAATGAACTAAAAGAGATCTAGTTCTAGAAATGTACTACTATTTCAAAAGTCTGGCATAATTTCTAGAATAAATGACTTCAAAATATAAGAACGTTGTATATACAAAATTTCAGATTCCTTCTTCAAAAGCGGGGGGCGCTTTATACGGCGAACATACCCGAAAATTAAAAAATGCAGCTTGAAAGTATGGGTGCGCGTTATACGCCGGATTTTAGGTATATATATATATATATATATATATATAGGAGAGAGTGAACTAATAGTAGAGGAACTGAAAAAGAAATATTTCTCTCGCAAATTTTCATTAGAATCCAAACTAATACCGAAATATTATTCGGAACTCTCGGGAAAACTTCCGTAAAAATGCCCACGCATTCATCATAATCCATTCTTTGCAAAATATATCCTCAGTCCCGAAAATATTCTTTAACGCCCCTAGTTAACATCACCCTCTTGCGTCTCGGAACCCATCTCCAAGATTTAATGCTTTTGTCTCCGTCTCCATTAACTTGGAAGAAGCAGCAAGAAAAAGAAAATCTGCAATGAAGAGTAATGACTGCTTGTCTATCCGTGGAGTCCCATTAGCAACAAGAATGGGGAGGATGGGGAGGGAATCCATTAAATCTGATCCGATATCTGGATGGCCCAACAGTTCTTGTTGCGTCCGCAGTATGTCTCCGTGGATACCACTCCCTAAGATTCAGCTGATGGGGCGCTGCAACCGTCCCCCATTGCAATTAGAGCCCTTGGCTGTAATTGCTTGCTTCTGAGGTCATGGCTTCTGACGACCAATTAACGGTCAGAGAAAGGTCCTAGAGAGACAAATTTATTTAAAGTTAGAGATGGAGGTTTGTGTGCAAAGTACCTTTTGAGTGGTGTTGGAAGTGAAGCCGTTTTGGGGATTTGGTGCGGTTGAAAATTTATTAATTGCTATTAGTGGTATGTTTTGTTAATGTTTATTTGATTGGCTGTTGATCTTCTAAAGCTGAAATAAAGAAATAATTCACGTGAAGTAAAAAAGTTGAGAGGGAAATTAAGGCTATCTTTACTCTACGTAATAAATAGGACGAGGACATGGTATACTTTAACGAATTAAAATTGCTGCGACATTTAAATAAATTCTTCGGTATTTAAATGAGTCATATACTCATTTATCATGTATTGGTTTTTGAAGTTAATAGTTCAGAAATTAAGGTTTCCGACCAGGTTGAGAAAGTCTTTTTAGGCGTTTGGTGTTAGGGCCATCAGAAAAAAAAAAGAGAAATATAAATATCGAGGAAGAGAAGGAATATTTTATAAAACTAGAGAGGTTTTAAAGTTGTTTTTTATAACATTTAATTTATCTAACTTATAAGAATATTGTTACAGTGTTTTTTTAAAGGATGAAAGCTTCACGAAAATTTGTGGAAATAAGAAACGGGATATCTCCAAAACAATCGAATCAAATTCAATGGAATTTATAGCATATATGTTATGAGCCTTTAGGTGTGTAACAAATCACACTTTTTAAGATAGTTACATTTAAACTCCTTTTACAGCCATTATTAGCTTAGAATATAAGTAATTTCGACGAAAAATCATTAATATATTAAATGCTTATAAAATATTCCTTTCTTAAAACATTTTTTACCCAGCGGTTTGAGGTACTTCAGCTGCATCAAGAAGTATATCAATGGAATTAAAATTGCATTATGTCCAATGTATTTTCATTTATGGCTTTTTTCTTAGATTTGAAAATTTTACTGAAATTTCATAAAAATAATATATTTTTTCTAAAACAAAAGGTGTGTGAAGCATGTTATTTATTTACTAATTGTGACTCTTTAAGCCTATTTATGTTGCTTAAAAAATAAAATTATTCTGAAAATCAGTGTTTTAAAAATTGGTCTTCGAACCTAGTCGGATAACTTATCAGAAGACATTAAAATGATTTATTTCGTTTTTTCGTTTTGCGTTTTATTGAATAGAGCAATATTTTGGCTTTACGAAAAATACTTCATTTGGCTTCCATGTTACCTATAAGCCGACTGACAATTAACTATACAAAATTAGAAATTTTTAATTCGGTTTCATCTACAGAAGTTGAGCATTTAAATGGCTCGAAATGTATCACGGTTGTGTCTTATAATTCAAAACATATAAATGAATTTTCATAAAATCTTTTGAACCTGATGTTTATGGTGTTTTTAAGGAATGTATTAAAATAAAATTACTGTATGAATATTTTTTGAGTTATGGTGTGTTATTTCAATAATAGTTTCATTAGTAAGCTGCATTTTTATATCTATTCGATCAGCTTCGAAAAGTTTTGTATTTAAGTAAAACATTTAAATTTTAGTACATACTCGAGATAAATACATAGTTTATTTTAATAATACTTTTATTGATATTAGTTTATTATTATTTTTTTTACCTGCATTAAAGAATGTTTACAAAATTGTTAAAACCTCATATAATTGTGATTTTCGTAAAATTTAGGTAGCTTATTTTAGTTATTGCTGTGTGTGTGGATAAGAATTAATATTTATTGACATTGATCCCTAAAGATCATTTGTTATACAATTTTTAAAAAATTACTCCAATCAATTCACCAATTTGTAGGAACAGAATAAAAATTCCATTATATTTACAAGTGCTTCCGTTCAATCATATGGTAAGAAGGCAAATTTTAGTAAAAATTATTTTCTATTCAGCGTGATAATGTTGAAAAAATATTCTTAAAAATGCTGAATTTATTGTTGCCGATATCATAAGAAAAGTAGAACTGCGCCGTGAAAGTATATGTAATAAATGATTGTTTCAATAATAAAAAAAAAGAAAATAACAATAAGTTACTATCATTTACACAATTAAAAATACATTACATAAATTAAATTGAAAATCGTAGGAGAAAGTATTTTATTATTTGTTATTTTTTCGCAGATTAATAATTAGTTCCTATTGCTTAAAATTTCATTTCATTGCTTAGAATTTTATTATCATTAAGTACTGTTAATGTTACATTGTTTTTCATAAGAACGTTTTTTTTATTATTCATTTACACAGTATATAAATCATCTACCATCTCTTCTTTTTCAAATCTTTTTATTGAGTTTTGGCATGAATACTTAATAATAATACATTCTTTAATTAAAAATGAATTATTTATCAATTAACGAATATTTATTAAAGATTTTAGAAACAAGAATGCTTTTAAATTAATCTTAAATGAATCAGTTAATTACTGCAGTGGAATAATTTAAAAACACATTTCTATTCCTTAATAAGTTTTTTTTTAAAAAATGGCAACAGTAAGAAGATAGCAAAAGCAGGAGAAAAAAAATTCAGATGAAGAATTTTTACACCAAGCTATACTGTTTATTTGAGTATGCAGAAAAAGGCAGATATTAAGGATACGACTTTACAAAAAGTGAAAAAAAAAGTTTTTGAATGTATTCAGAAGAATTTTATAACTTCATTTTAAAGATTTATATTATATTAAAATAATTAATAAGTACGTAAAGTTAAAAACGATGATTCCGAGGAAACATTTAAAACAAAGCCATTTTACCATAAAATAATTTTTATATTCTTGAAAACTTACTTATAATAAAATAACTATTCATTTTTTTACTTCGTTTACATACATTTTAAATTTCAATAAGATTAGGAATGAAAAACGTGACATTGTTGAGTGTAGTAAACAAATTAATGAAAAACTTTTAATCAACATTTTCACTTTCAGAATTTTAACATTTCTTTCTTTAGAAGAAATGTATTTTTTTTCTCTTTAGTGTCTAAATAAAATTTATGATCATTATTGTTAATTATATTTAAACAAATTCTTAAATATAACCAATGATCAATATTATAATTCAGAATTTATGGTACTTACTACATGTGTTCATTAATTTCTAAAATGAATAGGATATTTGGTTTTTAGGATTTATACTCTTAGAGTTTTGATTCAGAAAACTTCACTATCAGTAACAGAAAGAACTAAAATTAAAAATGAGAATCACAAGCACAGAGCGTATTTTCTAAGATAGCAATGATGTTCTTCGAAAAAAAAAAAGATCTTTTGATTAGATTATGTTAATCAGGTTCGTAGAAAGATAAAATTTTTTTCTTATCTCAACTACTACCTTAAGGTACCTCTCGTTCTCTTCATAAAGATAGGATCTACTTTGCATTTTAACATCTTATTTTGCAATCTTAAACGTTCCAAAATGTGATAAAAAAATGGACCCGGATCGGTACCTGAGAAACGTAATTAAGAAGGAAGACGACGAAGCCATTGAAGTTGAAAACTGAGTTTCGCTGAGAAATATTCAACAACTGGAAGCGTAAAAATTGGATAGAATTTCCCTTTTACCCAAGCTGACAGTCACAAGGGAACTTTAATGAAGCCATGGCGTGCGAGAATTTCCCTACTCGCCTTAGCACATAGTGATCAAAAACTAATTTGCATAATACGATTCCACACAGAATAGAAAAAGAAGAATCTTTTCCTCGACGTCATTGAGACGTCACAGTTGTTTGAATCGTCTGCTATAAAAAAAATTGCGTTATTTTTTCCTACATATATTTAGTATATTTCTTATAAATGCTGAAGGATTTTATAAAAATATCTAAAAATACACAAAAATAAATATTTATTTAAACTTACTTTACTTATATAGACATATAAAAAAAATTGAATCGGTCATTTGCTAATCTGATACAAGCATATCATATATATATATATATATATATATATATATATATATTAAATTTCCTTTGAAAAGAGTAGAGTAATTAGGATCTTAATAAAGTTATAAATTTTCACAAATGTAAAATTCTCACTGATTTAATTAAAAAAAACTATATTAATTTTAATGGTAATCTATATAAAGAAATTAAAGGCTTACTTCAAAAGAAGACCTGTTAGCTATAGTTTAGAGAGCTCTAATCTATATTCATTACTTAAATCTAAAATACATTGTTAACAGTGATTTTTATATTTTTAAATATATTAATAAGCTAATTGTTTTAGGTAAAAATAGTCCTAATATTTTTATCCTAAATATTTAAGCCTCATTAAAACTAACAATAACCCTTTAAAAGATCAGATTACCTTGATATAACTTTGTGTGTTATAGATAACAAATTAAACAGTAATATTTTTGATAGAAAAGAGGACTTTAATTTTAATATTATTAAGGTACATCATTTTTGGAACTCAAATATTTCAATTTCTAGTCATAGAAATATTATTCTTAATTATTTTTATCGCAACAATCCGTTGGCTATCGATAAAAAATGTAATATTTAAGCTCAAAAAGTTTTTCAATTATTGCGTTGATAATGACTAGCCTATTAATTTTCTTTCTAATTGGAGAAAACAAATTTAAAATTGAAGTTTATACTTCACCAAATTACAAAGAAAAGAAAATATCGGATAATCTCAACATGGAAGAGTTAGTTTTGAAACATCTCTAATATTTTCAAATTCATGTTATTTTAATCCTTATCATGACAAAATGTGAATGTTTGCATCCCATATTCAAGCAAAGACTATTTAAAATATCGCTGATTGTTATTTCATTATTAATGATTGTTAATTAGTTAGATCTTTGAACATCAAAAGACAAAATTTAAAGTTGATTTATAACCTTAAGTAATTAGGTAACTCTCTCCTTCAAAATCTGTAATAGTTTAAGTATATTTTCCGTTTTATTGTTTTAAAAAAGTTAAATGTTAAGATAATTAATAAAAATAAAAATTAATTGAAGTATTCTGTGTAAATCCAAATAGAATTTGCAAGAAATTATGTAAAATAAATTACGTTTTCGACATGTATATTTTCTTTTCTTGTTTAAGTTTTATAAGTGTTACGCATTTTTTACATAAAGAAAAACTACAGTAAACTAAAAGATTTTGAATAATTATAAAAATATCAGACATTTTATTCAGAAAAACTGTACCCAAATTGACTTTTAAACTAAACTCAAAACTTTTTTGTCCAGTATCGCATTCTCAAGTTAAAATTTCATTCGTATTTGTCATTTTCAAAAACATTTTCAAACCTCCTGGTTTCAGTATTCTAGTATTATGTAGGAATCAATTAAAGTAGCTGAACACATTGAAATGACCGAATTCGGTCAATATACATTTTTTGTTTTTGATTTTATTAAATAGCAACTTTTGAAAGTACAAAACAAACTTTATTTTTTTCTATGCTACCTAGAGGACAAGGTACACAATTCATTTTATAAAATTAGAATAACAGTAAGCGGGTTTTTAATCTACCAGAAGTGGGCCTTTAAATTGCTCAAAATCTATCATGATAATCAGATAACTCATAATATTATGAATGTGTATTTCTATAAAACTTTTTGAACCTAAAAATAATATTATTTTCAAGAGAATGTACTAAAATATTCCTTATTGTATGAATATTTTTTGAGTTATTTAAATAAAGGTCACATAAATAATGTCACATTTTTATAATATTTACTCGATCAGCTCTAAAATTTTTGGACTTCAGTAAAATATTTAAATTTTAGTACATTTTCTAGATAAATACATCTACTTGGTTTTAGTAATACTTTTACTGTGTGATATGAGTTCATTACTTTTATCTCTAATTGCTTTGAGTTTTTCAAAAATATTGCTAAAATTTCCCTTATAATTGTGATTTTTGTAAAATTTGGGTAAGTTTTTGAAAATATTGTTACATATAGTGGTACTGATTCCTAAAACAATAGCATTTATAATGTATTAATACTCTATCTTTTAAAAAAGCTCTCCGAACGTGTCCAGATATCTTAACACATTTTTTCGTATTTTTAATAGGAAAACTCTGTATTTTTGTATTAGACAACTTCAAAATTCTATAATTTTTTATTATTTTGTATCCAGAGGTAACTAAGTTTTCTACAGATATTAATTTTACATTTTCCACAAATAAATTACCAAAAAAGGATGCTGCCAAGTTTGTAAAAAATGGCTTAATGTCTCGGATTCTACTTAGTAAATATATATATATATATATTTATGCTTTTAAGAGACTTTGCTTCTTTATGACAGTAGACATTTCTTTGATATATATTATCAAACGAGAGAAAAATATAAGAAGTAAAAGTTTTAATTTTCTTAAATATATTTCCTTTCATATATTTAACCTACTACTTAGCAAACTCTTTATGTCAAGTGTAATTTTCTACTGGGTTAACAAATAACAAAATTATTCTAAAGCACTACTCGTGGATTTCTTAAACTTAGATAAATTTTGAGAGGAACTTAACTTCATTTGCATATTTTTGAGTTAAGAATTAAATATATTTCACAAACTATTACATAATTACATTTTAACTCAATTTTACTAACCGAACACTGTATTTTTTGTCAGTTAAAAGTTTTATAGTAACACACATATTACACATTCATTTTTTCGAGATAAAACATGGCAACTACTTTTCACTGTAATTGTTTACTTTTATTGTTTTGACAAGTAGATTTCCTAAGAAAGTTTCAAATTATAAATGACTTCAATTAGAAATTTAACTTTCGTCTTATAAAATGAATATACGAAGTTAGTGCAAACTTTGAAGACTTTTAAAAACGTAATCTGTGTTTGTGTTTTGTTTTGTATTGCCGAATTTTGTTTAATGTAATTACTTGCGCGTTCCTTTTTGCTTAAAACATATTCTTATGTATTAGAACTAAAACTGTATTGTAAAGAATTTTGACAAAGTGGTCTTGTGCATCGAATTCCAAATAGCATGTCTAGAAATAAAACGAAGCGTTTGTTGCCAGAATCCTGTCTAAAGTTTGGATTTATGATTTTTGTAATATTGTTACAAATCTTTTTTAAATGATTTTCAATTCTCATTTAGTATTTACAAAAGATCTTTTTTAATAAATCTTTGAAAAAAATGTCTTAACTTAGATAATTTTAATAACTCTCCTGAAGCAATTTTTGAGATGTTTCTATAAAAATTATGAAAACAATATGAAGCAATATGAAAAAACTGGTGACGTGGTAATTTAATAAATTAAGTTATAGTGTCCATTCACTGTAATTTATTGGTAATTAAATACCACTACTATTTAAATTGTTAAAATATTGAAAAATACATGCAAATTTATCTGTATGAATTAGTTATAGCTATTTCTGAGCTATTATATGTAAAATATTTCGGGACAATATTTTGTTAAATAATATTTTTAAATTTATTGTATTTTCTATAAGCTGTTTTACAAGCCTGAGTGAACTAAGTTTGATTGAAGTTACTCTAAGTAAATGTTTCCTTGCAAAAAAAGTGTTTTTTTAAAGTTTTCGATAAAAAAAATGAAGTTAAAAAAACCCGTTACATTCACCAAATTCATTGCTCACTGGAAAAGAAAACAGATCATAAACGTACTTTTAAAATATGAGAGCACTTTGTAAAATTTAATTTTTAAAATAAAATGTACTGTCTTAAAAAACTCCATATACTCTTGAGATAAATGGAAAAAAGCATGCATCACTTAAAAATAAATTTAATTGTACTCTTTTTTTTTTCTAGTGAAGATTTGTGTTAAATAACAACATTATTACTTTTGGCATTTGCGGTTTTTAAAAAAATAATCGTACTCTCGCTAAATTAGCAGAAAAGAACTACACGGAATCAGTGCCCAGGAATTTCCTAATGTTCAGAACTTAAATTGGATTATTACATGTGCACACCGTATTAAAGCAAAAAACATGCTCAGTTGTGATGATTTATTTATGTTGAATATAAATCTATCTTTGTAATTTGATTTATTACATGTTCAATATGAAAAAATTTTAAACGCCCGAAAAAGATTAAAAATAAAGTAGATGAAATGCCTGATAAGGGTTAATCTGAATAAGATTTATACATACAGTTTCATATACATCGTCTAGTTACTACTTACGTTATAAAAATTAAAAGCATTATGTTTTCTGTAAGAAAACAAGACAAATATTTCATTTTTCATAAAATATTTCCAAAACAATTATGTGCATATTTTTTATTGATGGTTAAAGTATGAAGATTAAACGAAGTTTGAAATAATGGGAAAATTACAAAATAAAAATAAATAGCTTATATTTAAGAACATATTATTTCCACCCACATACACGCAGTTACTATTATTAAAAAAAAATCATGTTTTCTACACAACACACACACACACAACACACACACACACACACACACACAACACACACACACACACACACACACACACACACACACACACACACACACACACACACACACACACACACACACACACACACACACACACACACACACACACACACACACACACACACACACACACACACACACACACACACACACACACACACACACACACACATACACACACACACACACACACACACACACAAAAGTACATTAAGTATTTAGATCCTCACTTAGCTTAGAAATTTGTAAATGGAAAATTTGCGTTAAATGTGACATTCAATAATGTTTTAAGTTTCAAAATTCTTACAATTAATCCTTTATTGGGATCCTTTTAATTTTTTATCCTAATTCTTCCAGACAAATATAATGGGATTATATATTAAAGAAGCTTAGACTAAAGTGGTTCAAAATAACTTGTCAAGTACAATTAATTTAAGATTAATTGTATTTGGTAAATGACTAAATTTAATTAATCTGTTGCTTAAAAATGCTCATCTTATAAATATATATAGATTTTAATTTTTAAAATTTGAATTTTTTTAGTTAAAACTCCTGTGATCTTTATTGGAATCAATATTTTTTTTGATACGTTGGTAAAGAATTGATATTCGTATAAAGAATATATGATATACATTTTATATCATATGTTCTTTATAAATAATAAAATATAACTATTATAAAATATGTATTATTATAAGAACATATATTTTATTTAAACTCAGAGAAAAAAACATAATTTTTTTAAAAATGCTATTAACATCTATATTTACGCTATTATATTCTGATATTTATAAAGTTTTCATGAATCGAATATTAAAGTTATTTAATATTCATAGTAATTTTTGTTACAAAAATCTGTAGCAATTCCCTTATTTTAAACCTTGAATTTATAATCATTTTTGATACATAATTTAACTGTAAAAATTTATTATAAATGCTGTAAGCAACTTTGATAAAGGGTTAGATATTTTTTAAATTGAAGAATACACTTAATAAAATACAACAATTAAAATGCAACCACTGTGTTAGAATGCTCAAAAGTATGAACATTCAAATAAATATAAATTAGGAATAATCAGTACGAATTAAATTTTACGAATGAAATCAGTATAAAAAACTTAAGGGAAAAATGCTCTCTCGATTTAGAAATTATTATCTAATTTTCATAAAATATTCACATCGAAAAGATTATTTTTTTTTGTAAGAAAAACAATGCTTTTCCATGCTTTGTGATTAATTTCAAGACGTAAGTGTGTAATTTGTTAAGTGCATTACAACAAAATGAGTATAATAGAGTAATAAAAATTTAGTTAATTTTTTCATAGCACTAAAATAAACTGAAAAAAAATATTTATTTGGAAAAAATAATTAAAACCATGAGAAATAAAGAATTAAATAGGATCCATTAAACCCAATCAGGTTAGGCCTCGTTAAGACTGTATTTTCAAAATACACAAGAAAGCGAATGCGCAAATAAAACGCACACGCTTTACCAATGCATGTTTAGATATAGATCGGATTAAAAATTGCCTTTGTTTTGGCAGAAAGATCACATACGACTTTTGAATGCGAAATCGATACGGATATCTCGCTATTTACCAAATCCTATTTTCGAATATCAAAGACTGCAATTCGTGAATATGAATCCAAGTCTTAAATTTCCCGTTATTTACTTCAAAACGTAGAAAAGCATTCCACGATATAATCATGAAACGCGCGCACGTGCAACATATCGTCTGCAATTTTATTTTCTTTTCCAGAGCGTTTGAGCGGAAATAATCGATAAAACTAGGAGGAACATTTGTGGGAATTTTTTTTTCTGGAATGCCGTCCCATTTATCGTTTGCAACCAGCAGCTTGCAGTCACTATTGTTCTTTAATCTTTTTCTTCACGCATTTCTTTTTTTCTTTCCGCCCGCGTTGTGTTCTTTTTTTTCTTCTTCGTTCCTTTTTCTCTTCTCGAGTGTTTCTTCACAGGGAATCTTATTATTCTGATCTTGTATAAATCGTTCCTGATGCAAGCAGAATGGCGATTTAGCTTAGTGTTTTCTTTTGCTTTTTTTCTTCCTTTCTTGTTTTTCTTCTTTTTCACTACTACTTCTCCCTTTGAATGCGAGAGGTTCAAAAAGGGGGATTCCATCTTTCTCTACAGAATTCGCTTTGACAGAGAAACTTGACGCCTGCCGAAAAATCGAAAATGACTTTTCAAAAAGACCACGTATTGTTTTCGCATTGGTTTCTGAGACCGTTCCTGTACCCCCTCGTAAAGAAAAACAGAGTTTTATGTTAGTGTTTGGTTAATTTATAAGTCTCCCTTGGACTCAAATGTTTCCAATATGTTGTTTCTAGACCTTTGTAAAATATCTATTTCAAATCCTGAATTTTTGGCTTATACGACCTATAAGAAAGGTACAAATAGGGTGTTTTTTGAAAGCCATACGAGAAAGCATCCTAGAAAAATACTGTATGTGGTTTTTCATGTGCACGGACACAAGACTTATATCAATTCCTTACCATAGCATAAAAATTCTACGTGCACATGGATTCGAAAAAAATGAGATACGTTTGTCAGCAAAAAATTGCATTTTTGATGTTTCAATTGATGACAAATTTTGCACAACTCTTTTTTGTGTGCCAGCAATTTTAAATTTGTCAAAGTATTGAGTATTATCAATTGGTGAATTTGGATATAATATATAAGAGATACACAAAATATTTCTATGTTTACGGATATTCATATGATAAAAAAAATATTTGTGGCTCTTAGAAACCATAAATGAAAATTCGGATTATAGATATAAAAAATATTAAAACTCTAATTCTCTCTTATTTTAGTTTCTTATTATCTAAAATAAAAATAGTTCTGCTTTATTGGTTCTACTAGTTGAAGTGGAAGTACGTCCAAATCCTAAAAATGGCCACGCAGATAAATGTTGGAATGAATTACTTTTTTTAATCCTGTATACATGTTTATAGACGTTTTCATGAGCAGCGATTAGAAGAGACATTGTATAAATTGCACTTTTTTCTGTATCAAAATATATAACCATTGTAAATGATGGGATCACTTGGAGAGCAAAGAATTTAGATCTGAGGTTATTTTCTAGCTTCATACATTTTTAATTGTATCTCCTTTTTATCAATTTTAAATTTTTAACAGTTTTGTTTATTTAAAGCTATATATTTCTTTTACTTATCTCTAAAAAAAATTTTTAACAATTTGAGTGGAACCAAAAAAAAAAAAACTTTCCTAATTTCTCTTGAGGTAGTCTTTTTATTTGCATCAAACTCTAGATTTGCTCAATTTATTCTGTTTACGCCAAATATTTAATTACTAATTCGTAATTATTGGAATTGCAGCTTACAGAAAATAAGTTAATTTTAATACAACCCAAAACACTTTTGGGGACACTTTTTGAAATATTATGCAAAAACTTGCCCAGGTCTTGAATATACGGAAAGATAAAACACTTTATAACGATTGCACAAAAAGAGCGAATCTTTTAAAAAAGAATGATGGAAAAGTTGTTGTTGTATATCAATATAAGGGTAAGTCAAAAAGCAAAGGGCTTTTTGCAACTTCTTTCGAAGAAGCCGGCAACAGCGCCAGTATCCAGCGCTGTAATGAGGGGTAGTCGACAACATTTCTATGCAGCGTGTCACTCTCGTCGTCATTGGAGTGAAGGAGACCGTTCAACATGGCAGCTCCATTGTCGATCTGCAACAAGGAGGAAAAGAGGACAATGATTCGCTTTATGTTTGCAGAAGTTGCAATACCTACGATGGATACTAGCCATCCCTTCCATCCCTTATGCTACCTCAACTTCAACGACCCTCAGTGTTTGACGTCAAAGGCCTGCCCACCTTTTGCACAGACCTAGTATCCAGCGCTAAATGAGGGGTAGTCGACAACATTTCTATACAGCGTGTCGTCTTTCCTCGTAGTCATTGAAGTGAAGGAGACCGTTCAACATGGCAGCTCCATTGTCGATCTGCAACAAGGAGGAAAGGAGGACAATGATTCGCTTTTTGTTTGCAGAAGGTGCAATACCTACGATGGATACTAGCCATCCCTTCCATCCCTATACCCTCAACTTCAACGACCCTCAGTGTTTGACGTCAAAGGCCTGCCCAATCTTTTGCAATAGAGCTAGTATCCAGCGCTAAATGAGGGGTAGTCGACAACATTTCTATGCAGCGTGTCACTCGTCGTCATTGGAGTGAAGGAGACCGTTCAACATGGCAGCTCCATTGTCGATCTGCAACAAGGAGGAAAAGAGGACAATGATTCGCTTTATGTTTGCAGAAGGTGCAATACCTACGATGGATACTAGCCATCCCTTCCATCCCTATACCCTCAACTTCAACGACCCTCAGTGTTTGACGTCAAAGGCCTGCCCAATCTTTTGCAATAGACCTAGTATCCAGCGCTAAATGAGGGGTAGTCGACAACATTTCTATACAGCGTGTCGTCTTTCCTCGTAGTCATTGAAGCAGCGAGACCGTTCAATATGGCAGCTCCATTGTCGATCTGCAACAAGGAGGAAAAGGAGGACACAATGATTCGCTTTTGTTTGCAGAAGGTGCAATACCTACGATGGATACTAGCCATCCCTTCCATCCCTATATACCCTCAATCAACGACCTCTCAGTGTTTCTGACGTCAAAGGCCTGCCCAATCTTTTGCAATAGAGCTAGTATCCAGCGCTAAATGAGGGGTAGTCGACAACATTTCTATACAGCGTGTCGTCTTTCCTCGTAGTCATTGAAGTGAAGGAGACCGTTCAACATGGCAGCTCCATTGTCGATCTGCAACAAGGAGGAAAGGAGGACAATGATTCGCTTTTTGTTTGCAGAAGGTGCAATACCTACGATGGATACTAGCCATCCCTTCCATCCCTATACCCTCAACTTCAACGACCCTCAGTGTTTGACGTCAAAGGCCTGCCCAATCTTTTGCAATAGAGCTAGTATCCAGCGCCAAATGAGGGGTAGTCGACAACATTTCTATACAGCGTGCCGTCTTTCCTCGTAGTCATTGAAGTGAAGGAGACCGTTCAACATGGCAGCTCCATTGTCGATCTGCAACAAGGAGGAAAAGTGAGGGACACGATTCGCTTTTTGTTTGCAGAAGGTGCACACCTACGATGGATACTAGCCATCCCTTTCCATCCCTATACCCTCAACTTCAACGACCCTCAGTGTTTGACGTCAAAGGCCTGCCCAATCTTTTGCAATAGAGCTAGTATCCAGCGCTAAATGAGGTTAGTCGACAACATTTCTATACAGCGTGTCGTTCTTCCTCGTAGCCGCTGAAGTGAAGGAGACCGTTCAACATGGCAGCTCCATTGTCGATCTGCAACAAGGAGGAAAGGAGGACAATGATTCGGGCTTTTTTACTTGCAGAGAAGGTGCAATACCTACGATGGATACTAGCCATCCCTTCCATCCCTATATACCCTCAACTTCAACGACCCTCAGTGTTTGACGTCAAAGGCCTGCCCAATCTTTTGCAATAGAGCTAGTATCCAGCGCTAAATGAGGGGTAGTCGACAACATTTCTATACAGCGTGTCGTCTTTCCTCGTAGTCATTGAAGTGAAGGAGACCGTTCAACATGGCAGCTCCATTGTCGATCTGCAACAAGGAGGAAAGGAGGACAATGATTCGCTTTTTGCTTGCAGAAGGTGCAATACCTACGATGGATACTAGCCATCCCTTCCATCCCTATACCCTCAACTTCAACCACCCTCAGTGTTTGACGTCAAATGGCTGCCCAATCTTTCCTTGTCATGAAGAAGCTCTTCCCTGTTGATCCATTCTTAGATCTTGCTTCGTGATGAACAGCTGGCACCACACTGCGCTTGCTTGTGACGAATTATTTCCGAAGATTTTCCACCTTCTTCAAACAAAAGGCGAATCATTGCCTTCCTTTCCTCCTTGGAGCATATCGACAAGGGAGCTGCCATGTTGAACGGCTTCCTACACTCCAATGCAGCGACACTCAACCTGCGGCCCACCGAGCCTTTTTAAATGGCCCGGTCATGGTTCACTGCCCTTAGAAATTTACTTATTTCAGAACGTTGTATTAAAAATTTGGTGGGAAATTCAATTTTGCTTTTTGCTCCTGGTGTCGTACGGGTAAGAACTGATATTCTTTTTTCTATTTGGAAAGGTTACAATTAGTGATAACAGACAACAGTGGAGTAGCGACAATTTTTATGGGTGGAACTAATTTTTAATTATCTAATTTCACATCTTGCAAGCGAAAAATATTCGAAGAAAATATATCATTTCAAGACGATTGGAAGGTCGACTATTTTGTAGTGAAAAACAAACATGGATCAGTAATTGTTTGATTTGTCACGAAAGCGCTGTACTTAAAAATACCAATAAACAGGAATCATTTCAATGTTCAATGACACTTTTCCTCGAAGATTTCTTTCTAGAAGTGATCAATAAGCTTTCTTGAATAACCTTTGCAACAACAACAAAGTGTTTTGTCAGTGGTAATATCACTGCGGTAACAAAGACATCCTATGAAGTTTGTTATATTATTCGTAATCATATGAAACCGTTTACTGATGCAGAAATTGTGAAGGAGTGTTTCTTAAATGCTTCTAATTTAGTGTTAGTGACAAAAAATAAAAAAATATTTAAAAAAATAATTAAAGAAAAGCAAAACAGGAGTTATAATATTTTGATCAAATTTCCACATTCTAAATTTCCAATGTTATCTTGGTCTTCAAGCATTTCTCCCCCACTCCCCTTCCTCCATTCATCTTCATGTTGCGGCCCGTGTGAAATAACAGACATATGTATGCGGCCCGCGGGAAGTAACTGACATATGTATGCGGCCCAGCAGAAAAATAGGTTGAGTATTCCTGTTCCAATGACTTACGAGGAAAAAACGAGTGACACGTTGTAAAGAAATGTTGACGACTACCTCTCATATTTAGCGTTGATGCCAGAGCTGTTGTCAAATCTTGGAAAAAGAGAAATTCGTAAAAAGTCTTTGCATCTTCGACCTTGCCTCGTATATAAATTTTTTGAGGGGTCAGGGATAATTAATTTGGACATATGCTATTTTTCTTCGGTAGTATGAATGATTTTTTCCCTTTTTTGAAAATTTTTCGCAGAAATTTTTAATTTTTTTTTTTCCTATTTTAATTAAACAATTAAAATGATTTTTTTTAAAAAGTTCTGATAAAAAAAGAAAAAAAAAAATAAAAAATTTAAAAAAAAAAAAAATAAAAAAGATAAAATAAACAAAAAAGAGCGAGAGGAAAAACATTTTAAAAAATCTATAATTTTGTGTTCTAAACTAAATACAAACCCAAAAATTAAGAGAAATATAATTATTCATAAGAAAATAATTAAAAAAAATTTTGAAGGCCATTAAAAAACAAATATAAATGATGATTATTTTTGATATAAAAAAATTTTTAATTTTTTTTTTCAAAATACATTTTTTTATAAAATTTCAAATTTGGGCGACCCAAAGCTATCTTTATATTCATGAAATTTTTTAATTTTTTTTCTTATTTGGGATATTTAAAGTATATCAAAATTTGTTTGAATAATAGGGTTTATTTGATATTTATAGAGAAAATCATGCAAAATTAATTAGTTTAAGAACTCTATTCATGAAATATTACCTTATAATTTTGTAACAAACCTAGATCGAAACAAAAAAATGACCAATTTGAATTAAAAATTCCTAAATTGAATAAATCGTTTTAAAAATTTTCATTAATTTTAAATTTGAAAAAATTTTAAAGTCAATTAAAAAAGAAAATTAAATAAATCAAAAAAAAACTACTTTTGTTTTTCATTACTTATCGCTCTTCAATACATGTTTAAATTTTTAAAAGAAAATTTCTTCAATTTGGTTATTCTTTAAAAAATTATCTAAAAAAAAAACGGGAAAAAATTTTTTAAAAAAAAAATTTTTTATAAAACAAAGTTTTTTTAAGATTAAAATACTTGGCCCGTTTCTGTTGAAATTGTACGAAAATAAATTTCTTCCACTTTTTTCTTAAAAATTGAAAACATATCTTTTTTTTTAAAAACATTTTAATATAAAAAAAAAAATTTTTGTTTTAAAAAATTGTGCAAATATTTTTTTTTCCCCCAAAAAATGCAATAATTTTTTTTTTTAATTTTTGCTTTTACTTTCAAAAAAAATAAAAGATTTGAAATTAAGATTTTAAAAATTTAAAACCCCTTTAAAAAACTTATTTTATACAGCGCTTTAATTTCCCCCTTATTTAAAGGTTTGGAAATTTTGGAAATAAAAAAACGAGAATGTTTTTTCAAATTTATTTTTTTAAATTATACGAAAAAGTATTTTTCTTTTTAAATTAATATTTTCTACATAATTACTGAATTGTTTTCAATATATCATTTAGCAAGAAATAAAATTTTTTCACTACAAAAGTAATGCATTATAATTATAATTTATTTTTTCCAAAGGGGGAAATTTTTTACAGCAATAAAAAAAAAACTTTGTTCCCTTTTTTTACAATTATGTCTAGCATCACTCAATCAAATTTAAAATTTTCCTTTTAAAAAAAATAAATTTTACGTTCTGGCATATGGCTTTGCCCTTAGATAGTCTAAAAAATTATTTTCCTTTGGCAACGCCGTTTAATTTAAAGGGGGGAATTTCCGACTTTTCCAGTTTCCTGAAAAGCATATCTAAAAATCCGGGGGGATAAGACTAAACCTATTTATTCTACCGTTATCTGGTTGCCATGGATCGGGGGTTGGATTAAAATACGATTTTATTTTTTTTAAAGGGAAAAGCGTTGCTAAGTTTTAAAAAAGGGAAATTATCGGTTTTGGCTAAACAAGCCATTATGCGATCCTGAGTGCATTATTTTGGGAAGAAAATTTAAAATAATTGATAATTTTAAAATTTTTTCTTTTTTAAACCCAATTCCGGGACATCAATTATTCTAGTGAATAGGCGTTCCCCTTTGGGTGGAAATTTTTGTTTTTGGGAAATTGTTTTATGTAAAACTGTGGAATAAAAAATGTTCTTCTGATGTTCAGTTGATAATTTAATGGTAAATAAATACAGGTTACGATGGTATAAAAGTGATAATTGGGAATTAGGTTAAATTTAAAAGGAAAATGAAAGCAGAAAAAAAAAAAGGGCGTGAAGGGCCTAAAAGGGTTTTAAATTTTCCCTGTTGACTGTAACAGCAATCAACGTTTTTTAATTTTTTTTGTGAAAAAATGGAAAATGAATACTTGTAATGGATTTTTTGGGGTTTAAAAAAGATTAAATAATAAATTGAAAACAAGTTTTTAAATTACACCCTGAAAATATTTGCAATTCAATTAATTTTAAATTTAATAATTAAAAAGTACTTTAAAAAAAATTAGAAAAAAATTTGGGGCGCGTTATGCGGCGAGTATAAAAATGATATTTTAAAAAAAAAGACGAGCATAAAAAGGAAATTAGAGACTTTTTTTTATATCGTAACACTGTTTTTTTTAAATAAAATGCCCTACCAAAGATTGTATCCCGTTCTGGAATTATATATTTTTTTAAAAACCCCGGGAATAACACCCTAGAACGGGATGGCGAAATTTTTATGGATCAATGTGCCATTTTATCAAAAAGGAATGTTTTGGGGGCACAGATAGCCGTCAAAAATTTTCGGCTTGTTATTATTGTTAAAATAAAAAACTGAATCCCTAACAATCAAAACTCCTTAAAAACATCAAAAAATACATTATGCACTGTAAAAGTATTAAATTTTTTATTATACATGTAATTAAATTTTAAAAAGAAAGTGACTTCTGTTAAAATGTTGTTTTTTAGCAGAATCCCTTTGTTGAATTTGATTTTTTCTCCCAAAGCGTTTTCCCAATTTAAAACCCCAATGTTTTTTATTTCGTGAAAATGATGCCCTCGCGGGGATAAGTAGATAAAAAAGGTTAAGTAGGTACAGAGCTTCTTAAAAACAAAATTGCCCCTTGTTCACTCTTTGTGTTCGTAATACTTCAAAGTGTTTTTTTGTTATTTTGAAAAAAATTGCAAGCCATTTTGATCGGGGGCCTAAAAAATTTTGTGTCGCTTTACCATCAATGGCAGGGTGCCTTTGGTTTTTTGCCACCCCTGACACAGAATAAAGAACATTAAGCATTACCCCTCGTACATTCAGGTTCTTGTTTAAAAAAAGGGGAGTCCCGTTATACGGCAAAATTTTTAATAATTCACTATAAATCAATTGCAGATTTTTCATTCATAAAAACCTTTTATTTTGTATTTATATATATTCACTTCCCAATTTTAAGAGTAACCCTTTTTTGAAACACTGATAGCACACAGACATCCCCGGGACTAAAGCCCTTTTTGATTGCAAAAAAGGTTGTCATAGTAATACCCTTAAAACCCATTCAAAACACAGTAAGCCCGATAGCAATTGTCGGGGTGCACAGGTTGAAATTTTCCTAAGTACGAACATGGCCCAAACGTTATACCAAAAGATACTTTAAATCCCGACCCGTTCGGAACCGTGATTTTAAAAGCGTATAAATGGATAATATCCATGATATTTAAAAAAACATTTGATTTTTGGGAAAAAGTATATAAAAAATTTTTTTAAAAATAATATTCCAATAAAATTATTTAAATTTCAATATTTTAACAAAAAAAGAAAAACAGGAAGATATTTTCAAAATATTCTCCTTTTGTGAAAAAAATGCTTCATTGTAATAATATTTTTTCGTGTTTTATACTTTGTTACCCCTGTACAGAGGCTCAACTAAATTTTTAAAATATATAACTTAGAAATTTGGGTTTATCCAAGGTTTTACACAACCCGGGGGGGAGGGAAAATTTTAAGGAAAAAAGCCGGGTAATTTTTTTTTCAAATTGTTTTGTAACTCTTTAAAAATAATGTGAATTTTCAAAAAACAAAAGTTGAACCCCCCTGTACAGGGGGCGAACTTATAAAGGGAAAAAAATTATTATAATAGAAGCATTTTTTTCCAAAAAGGGGAATATTTTGAAAAAAGGGTTTTTCTAAGGAAATTTTTTTAATAAATATTGTATTTAAATAATTTTTTTTTTTCAAAAAAGAGTTAAAACTTTTTCATGTTTTAAATTTAAATGACACTAAATATCATGAAAAATTTTCCAAGCGCCTGTTTAAAAATCACGGTTCTGAACGTAGTCGGATACCTCAATAGAGTTTTTTGTGGTGGTTTTGGGGGTAGGAGAGAGAAGAATACTTTTTAAAAATTTTTTTGTGCTCTTCTAAACCAAACCCTTTATGTTTTATTTTAAAAAGGAAAATGTTTTGCTGAAAGATTACATCCCCAAAAAAAAACACAGTAGGGAACCTTTTGTGCATTGCATGCACTTTACAAAAATAAAAACCCCCAGGAGGGCCCCCGGAAAAAAGTCCCTCCCAAATACTAAACACTGTCATACCCTTTTATTTTCGCTTTTTTTCCGGGGTCTTGTTCTCGGTTTTTTTCTCTCTAACATGTGAATTTTTTTTTTCCCTTCCAAAAGTTGGGAAAAAGGACTCGTTAGGGAAACCTTTTACGATTGGGGAGCAGCAGTGGCGTAACGTACACCCCCCCAACCCAGGGTTTGGGGAAACCCCAAGCCCTTGATGTTATGGTATTTGAAAAACCCCCTTTTAAAATTCGGGTTTGGGGGGCCCCAAACCCCCACTTTTTCAGGGTGGCCAGGGGGGTAGCTACCGCCATATCAGTCATATCAATGATATTGGGCCACCAAAAAAACGGGGGGCCCCAAAATGTGTAACTGCAATCCCAATTTTCAGGACTCTCCTATCTAAGAAAAAACCCGAAGGAATTTTTTATACAGGGTCCCCCGAGTGAGCCCGTGAGAGGGGTCCTAATATTTTCCGTTAAACCCCTGAGGGAGATCAAGTCTTTGTTTTGCCTAAAACGAAATTTTTTGGGCCAAAAAATTTCGTCAGCATGGGTCCCCAAAGACCATTTCTCTGTTTTTTTGGGATCTCATACTTAAGCAAGTTCCCGAACTTGAATTTTTAAAAATTATCGATTTTCACTTTTCATATTTTTTTAAAGTTCCAATATTTCTTTTTTTAAAATGATATATCATGTGAGGGAAAAATGATAATTTGAAATATTTTAGTTTATTTTTAATGAAAGGGACCTCGGGTGCATAAAAGGGGCTCTGGAGGGGGAAACCTTCTTTTCCCCTTTTATAAGTTTTTTTAGTCTGAATCCCCAAGATGCTCAAGTGGAAAAAAAAATAATATTGGGCTTATCCAAAATGAAAATTTTTGTCTTTTTGGGTCCTAAAAACGAAACAAAAAAAAAGTTAGGGGATAGAAAACCTAAAGGGGCGCCCAATGGCTTTTTTATCAAAAAATTCAAAAAATATTTATATAGCTATTTGATAAATTTTAATATTGTAAAATATTATCATTAAACTCCAAACATGAAAAACCCCGTTTGGGCTGATTATTTTATCTTTTTTTTTAAACTAGAGCCCTCAACATGGATTGTCCTGCTATTATAAATACCTGGGGTTTTCCAAAAAAGCAAGAAAAAAACACTATGATCATAAACACAAATTTTTTTTAACCAAACATCTTGAAATTCTCACAAACAAATTAAAATCAAATTTTTTTTTATTTGAACTCATTTTTTATAAATTTTTTCTTAAAACCCCATTTAAACCTAAAAGGAAACAAAAAAAAATTAATTAACACCAAAAAAAAACCCTTTTTTGATAAGATCTTTTATATAACGTTAGAATGAGGGGTTTTTTAAAAAAATATTTAAATTTATTTTTTTTTTTTAATTTATTATTTTTTAAAAAATCATTTTTTGGGCTGTTCAAAAAAAAATTTGTGATTTCTTTTAGGGTGGTTTTGCCCCGTTCGGGTTCCCTATTCTTGGCGTTGACTTTTTAAAAACAACTTTTTTAGTACGAAAAAATCTCCCAAATTGCTTGCGGTCATTGAGGCCCTTTTTAAAGGGTACATAAAAAATTTTTTAAAGAGCCCATGAAAGTCAATTAGGGCCCAAGGTTTAAAAAACTGTAGATTTCTTGGGTTTTATAGCTGCCCCATTGGGAAAGGATTTTGAAAAGGAAGATGTTAACTAAAAAACTGCCTGATATGGACAGTCTGGTTTTTAATTGATTTCATCCTGTTTAAGGGGAAAATTTTTTTATGGAAAAATTAACAATTTAAAAAGGGGTGTAACTGCATGGGTCAATTTATTTTGCAAAAAAATGCAAAAAGAGAGATTAAAATCCCACTTTCATTTATGTTTTTTTTAAAAAAAAAAAATGAAGTTTTTTTTCAATTAATTTTATATCGATTGATTAATAGGACATCAATGTTTTTTACTTTGGGTGTATAATTTTTTAAAATGAAGTGTTTAAAATAAAATGAAAAAAATTATTTTTTTTTTAATGAAGTGCTTTTTATACGAAACATTTATTTTCTATTTTTAAACTTTTTATACGAAATATAATTTTGAAAAAAAAAGAACAAAATTACAAATGTGTGGGGAATTTTTCATCGACAGAAGTGCTTTTTTATACGAAACATTTATTTTATATTTTTATGATTAATTCTTTCTCATACGAAATATAAATTTGAAAAAAATAAAAAAACAAAATTACAAATGTGTGGGGAATTTTTCATCATTAGAAATTTTTATTTTTACTCTTTTTTTTAAAAATAGGCTCTGTTTCCTTGTAAATTTTAGATTTATTAAAATTCAAGGGCTATATTTTGGGGAATTTAGAGGAAATATTTTTTTACCCTTTACAAATGTAGAAATTTTTCATCATCCATTTATCCAAAAAAAATTTTTTGACTCACTTAAAAGTTTTTTATTAAAATATTGCAAATTTCTACATAAATACTAAAACACAAATATTTAATTTTATAGGGTTATGATTAAAACAAAATATTTATTTTTTTAAAAATTTTAAAATTTTAAATTTTTTCTGATGCAAAACAAAATTTTTTTAAAAAAATTTTATATAAAATTTAAATAAACTTCCAAGAAAAAAATCCCCCATGTTTTATACAAATGAACCCGTTTTTTTACGATAGACAGGAATCGCATAAAAATAAACGCACAAAAAATATTTACAAATTTCATAAATTCTTACATATAATAATCTAATTCGTGGAAATACTAAAGAAATTTTTTTTCATGCGGTGGATAGGGACAGCATAAAAAATAGCATTTAAAAATATGCCCTTTTTTACGAAATTTAAAGAGATTCCATAAAAACAAATGTAAAAAATTTTAAAATGCTTTTTAAAACATATGTTTCTTGTATAAAATAATTTTTTCAAAAGCCCCGATAAATTATTGCTTTAAAATTTCCAAACCCGGTAAATATTAAAAACCCCTTTTGTATTTTAAGGGACAAATTTAAGATTTTCTTTTCAAACATGATAAAAAAAAGTTTTTGTGAAAAATCGGGCCCGTTGCCTTTTTA